>WNGS01000883.1:0-20681 GCA_020271785.1 Procambarus virginalis | reverse complement strand
TCAACATGAGTGCCAGTGGTGGGGAAGAGAGTCAACATGAGTGCCAGTGGTGGGGAAGAGAGTCAACATGAGTGCCAGTGGTGGGGAAGAGAGTCAACATGAGTGCCAGTGGTGGGGAAGACAGTCAACATGAGTGCCAGTGGTGGGGAGAGTCACATGAGTGCCAGTGGTGGGGAAGAGAGTCAACATGAGTGCCAGTGGTGGGGAAGAGAGTCAACATGAGTGCCAGTGGTGGGGAGAGTCAACATGAGTGCCAGTGGTGGGGAAGAGTCAACATGAGTGCCAGTGGTGGGGAAGAAAGTCAACATGAGTGCCAGTGGTGGGGAAGAGAGTCAACATGAGTGCCAGTGGTGGGGAAGAGAGTCAACATGAGTGCCAGTGGTGGGGAAGAGTCAACATGAGTGCCAGTGGTGGGGAAGAGTCAACATGAGTGCCAGTGGTGGGGAAGAGTCAACATGAGTGCCAGTGGTGGGAAGAGAGTCAACATGAGTGCCAGTGGTGGGGAAGAGAGTCAACATGAGTGCCAGTGGTGGGGAAGAGAGTCAACATGAGTGCCAGTGGTGGGGAAGAGAGTCAACATGAGTGCCAGTGGTGGGGAAGAGAGTCAACATGAGTGCCAGTGGTGGGGAAGAAACATGAGTGCCAGTGGTGGGGAGAGAGTCAACATGAGTGCCAGTGGTGGGGAAGAGAGTCAGCATGAGTGCCAGTGGTGGGGAAGAGAGTCAGCATGAGTGCCAGTGGTGGGGAAGATAACATGAGTGCCAGTGGTGGGGAAGAGAGTCAGCATGAGTGCCAGTGGTGGGGGAAGAGAGTCAGCATGAGTGCCAGTGGTGGGGAAGAGTCAACATGAGTGCCAGTGGTGGGGAAGAGAGTCAGCATGAGTGCCAGTGGTGGGGAAGAGAGTCAGCATGAGTGCCAGTGGTGGGGAAAGATAACAAGAGTGCCAGTGGTGGGGAAGAGTCAACATGAGTGCCAGTGGTGGGGAAGAGTCAACATGAGTGCCAGTGGTGGGGAAGAGTCAACATGAGTGCCAGTGGTGGGAAAGAGTCACATGAGTGCCAGTGGTGGGGAAGAGAGTCAGCATGAGTGCCAGTGGTGGGGAAGATAGTCAGCATGAGTGCCAGTGGTGGGGAAGAGTCACATGAGTGCCAGTGGTGGGGAAGAGAGTCAGCATGAGTGCCAGTGGTGGGAAGAGAGTCAGCAAGAGTGCCAGTGGTGGGGAAGAGTCAACATGAGTGCCAGTGGGGAAGAGTCAACATGAGTGCCAGTGGTGGGGAAGAGAGTCAGCATGAGTGCCAGTGGTGGGGAAGAGTCAACATGAGTGCCAGTGGTGGGGAAGAGAGTCAGCATGAGTGCCAGTGGTGGGGAGAGAGTCAGCATGAGTGCCAGTGGTGGGGAAGAGAGTCAGCAAGAGTGCCAGTGGTGGGGAAGAGTCAACATGAGTGCCAGTGGTGGGGAAGAGAGTCAGCATGAGTGCCAGTGGTGGGGAGAGTCAACATGAGTGCCAGTGGTGGGGAAGAGTCAACATGAGTGCCAGTGGTGGGGAAGAGTCAACATGAGTGCCAGTGGTGGGAAACAGTCAGCATGAGTGCCAGTGGTGGGGAAGAGTCAACATGAGTGCCAGTGGTGGGGAAGAGAGTCAGCATGAGTGCCAGTGGTGGGAAGAGAGTCAGCAAGAGTGCCAGTGGTGGGGAAGAGAGTCAGCATGAGTGCCAGTGGTGGGGAAGAGAGTCAGCAGAGTGCCAGTGGTGGGGAAGAGTCAACATGAGTGCCAGTGGTGGGGAGAGAGTCAGCAAGAGTGCCAGTGGTCGGGAAGAGTCAACATGAGTGCCAGTGGTGGGGAAGAGAGTCCGCAAGAGTGCCAGTGGTGGGGAAGAGTCAAATGAGTGCCAGTGGTGGGGAAGAGAGTCAGCAAGAGTGCCAGTGGTGGGGAAGAGTCAACATGAGTGCCAGTGGTGGGGAAGAGAGTCAGCAAGAGTGCCAGTGGTGGGGAAGAGTCAACATGAGTGCCAGTGGTGGGGAAGAGTCAACATGAGTGCCAGTGGTGGGGAAGAGAGTCAACATGAGTGCCAGTGGTGGGGAAGAGAGTCAACATGAGTGCCAGTGGTGGGGAAGAGAGTCAGCATGAGTGCCAGTGGTGGGGAAGAGAGTCAACATGAGTGCCAGTGGTGGGGAAGAGAGTCAGCATGAGTGCCAGTGGTGGTGGGGAAGAGTCAACATGAGTGCCAGTGGTGGGGAAGATAACAAGAGTGCCAGTGGTGGGGAAGAGAGTCAGCAAGAGTGCCAGTGGTGGGGAAGAGAGTCAGCAAGAGTGCCAGTGGTGGGGAAGATAACAAGAGTGCCAGTGGTGGGGAAGAGAGTCAGCAAGAGTGCCAGTGGTGGGAAGAGAGTCAACATGAGTGCCAGTGGTGGGGAAGATAACAAGAGTGCCAGTGGTGGGGAAGAGAGTCAACATGAGTGCCAGTGGTGGGGAAGAGAGTCAACATGAGTGCCAGTGGTGGGGAAGAGTCAACATGAGTGCCAGTGGTGGGGAAGAGAGTCAACATGAGTGCCAGTGGTGGGGAAGAGAGTCAACATGAGTGCCAGTGGTGGGGAAGAGTCAACATGAGTGCCAGTGGTGGGGAAGAGAGTCAACATGAGTGCCAGTGGTGGGGAAGATAACAAGAGTGCCAGTGGTGGGGAAGAGAGTCAACATGAGTGCCAGTGGTGGGGAAGAGAGTCAACATGAGTGCCAGTGGTGGGGAAGAGAGTCAACAAGAGTGCCAGTGTGGGGGGAAGAGAGTCAACAAGAGTGCCAGTGGTGGGGAAGAGTCAACATGAGTGCCAGTGGTGGGGAAGAGAGTCAACAAGAGTGCCAGTGGTGGGGAAGAGTCAACATGAGTGCCAGTGGTGGGGAAGAGAGTCAACAAGAGTGCCAGTGGTGGGGAAGAGAGTCAACATGAGTGCCAGTGGTGGGGAAGAGAGTCAACAAGAGTGCCAGTGGTGGGGAAGAGAGTCAACAAGAGTGCCAGTGGTGGGGAAGAGAGTCAGCAAGAGTGCCAGTGGTGGGGAAGAGAGTCAACAAGAGTGCCAGTGGTGGGGAAGAGAGTCAGCAGAGTGCCAGTGGTGGGGAAGAGAGTCAACAAGAGTGCCAGTGGTGGGGAAGAGAGTCAACATGAGTGCCAGTGGTGGGGAAGAGAGTCAACAAGAGTGCCAGTGGTGGGGAAGAGAGTCAACATGAGTGCCAGTGGTGGGGAAGAGAGTCAACAAGAGTGCCAGTGGTGGGGAAGAGAGTCAACAAGAGTGCCAGTGGTGGGGAAGAGAGTCAACAATGAGTGCCAGTGGTGGGGAAGAGAGTCAACAAGAGTGCCAGTGGTGGGGAAGAGAGTCAACAGAGTGCCAGTGGTGGGGAAGAGAGTCAACAAGAGTGCCAGTGGTGGGGAAGAGAGTCAACATGAGTGCCAGTGGTGGGGAAGAGAGTCAGCATGAGTGCCAGTGGTGGGGAAGAGAGTCAGCAAGAGTGCCAGTGGTGGGGAAGAGAGTCAACATGAGTGCCAGTGGTGGGAAAGAGTCAACATGAGTGCCAGTGGTGGGGAAGAGAGTCAACAAGAGTGCCAGTGGTGGGGAAGAGTCAACATGAGTGCCAGTGGTGGGGAAGAGAGTCAACAAGAGTGCCAGTGGTGGGGAAGAGAGTCAACATGAGTGCCAGTGGTGGGGAAGAGAGTCAACATGAGTGCCAGTGGTGGGGAAGAGAGTCAACAAGAGTGCCAGTGGTGGGGAAGAGAGTCAACAAGAGTGCCAGTGGTGGGGAAGAGAGTCAACAAGAGTGCCAGTGGTGGGGAAGAGAGTCAACATGAGTGCCAGTGGTGGGGAAGAGAGTCAACATGAGTGCCAGTGGTGGGGAAGAGAGTCAACAAGAGTGCCAGTGGTGGGGAAGAGAGTCAACAAGAGTGCCAGTGGTGGGGAAGAGAGTCAACATGAGTGCCAGTGGTGGGGAAGAGAGTCAACATGAGTGCCAGTGGTGGGGAAGAGAGTCAACATGAGTGCCAGTGGTGGGGAAGAGAGTCAACATGAGTGCCAGTGGTGGGGAAGACAGTCAACATGAGTGCCAGTGGTGGGGAAGAGAGTCAACAAGAGTGCCAGTGGTGGGGAAGAGAGTCAACAAGAGTGCCAGTGGTGGGGAAGAGAGTCAACAAGAGTGCCAGTGGTGGGGAAGACAGTCAACAAGAGTGCCAGTGGTGGGGAAGAGAGTCAACATGAGTGCCAGTGGTGGGGAAGAGAGTCAACAAGAGTGCAGTGGTGTATGCTCCATTAATAACGTGTCTGCTTATGGTCTGAAGACTCAGGAAACATTCCCCAAGACGTGACTTAGTCAATTGTGTCAGCGCCACTTACAGTGTCATGTAGTGTTGCAATGGTCAGTGTGAGCATTGTTCTCTCACACGTGTCACCTCCCACCTCCTTCCCAGGTACAGGTTTCTTAAAGCTCATTCTTGTTCTTGTTTAAGATTCAGCTACTGGGAAGAAAATTGCAAGTAGCACGGTCTATGGTGAGCCCGTCGTGGACTTTTTCTTTAGAAAGCTGGTGATTAATGACTCACGGTGCAGTGGTTGTTGCATGTAATATATATATACATACATATATATATATATATATATATATATATTATATATATATATATATATACATACATATATATATATATTATATATATATATATATATATATATATATATATATATATATAACTGAAACTCTCACCCCAGAAGTGACTCGAACCCATACTGCCAGGAGCACTCTTCTCTTTAACTGATGTACAGGATCCTTAACCACTCGACCAACAAAATACCATGCCCAAGATTACCAACCGAGTGCCGACGGGGGGGGGGGGATTGGAAATAGCCTCGGCTACCATCCTCTTTTGTCCGGTCGTATTGGTCGATGGTTAAGGGATCCTGTACATCAGTTGCAGTGCTCCTGGCAGTATGGGTTCGAGTCACTTCTGGGGTGTGAGTTTTCAGTTATATAATATATATATATATATATATAATATATATATATATATATATATATTATATATATATATATAAAACACACACACACAGGAAGAAAAGAAGAAAAAGAGGAGATATGATCACTACATACAAAATAGTAACAGGAATTGATAAAATAGATAGGGAAGATTTCCTGAGACCTGGAACTTTAACAAGAGGTCATAGATATAAACTAGCTAAACACAGATGCCGAAGAAATATAAGAAAATTCACTTGCGCAGAGTGGTAGACGGTTGGAACAAGTTAGGGGAGAAGGTAGTGGAGGCCAAGACCGTCAGTAGCTTCAAAGATATGTATACAAAGAGTGGGGAAGACGGGACACCACGAGCGTAGCTCTCATCCTGTAACTACACTTAGGTAATTACACTTAGGTAATTAGAGCACGACCAAAGAGCCAGAGCTCAACCCTCGCAAGCACAATTAGGTGAATACACAGCTCTGTCAGCCTCCATCTGTCTGTATCTCCCCCGCCCCTCCCCCCCCCCCTTGTATCCCGCCCCTCACCCCCCTACCCCCCCCCCCCCTTGTATCCCGCCCCTCACCCCCCTACCCCCCCCCTTGTATCCCGCCCCTCACCCCCCTACCCCCCCCTCTACGCACTTCCTAGTTGGTGTGGCCTTGTTGCTTGTGTCCACACGTGGGGGGGGGGGGTGTATGGGGGGGGGGTGGGGGGGTGTTAAATGTCTGAGGGTGCTTGCCTAGCTGTAGTTACCTAGGGGGAGCCGGTAGGAGCCGGTCGGCCGAGCGGACAGCACACTCGACTGTGAGCCTGTGGTCCTGGGTTCGATCCTAGGCGCCGGCGAGAAACAATGGGCAGAGTTTCTTTCACCCTATGCCCCTGTTACCTAGCAGTAAAATAGGTACCTGGGTGTTAGTCAGCTGTCACGGGCTGCTTCCTGGGGGTGGAGGCCTGGTCGAGGACCGGGCCGCGGGGACACTAAAGCCCGAAATCATCTCAAGATAACCTCAAGAGAAGCTACACGTGCGGGGGGGGGGGGGTGGTGGTTGTTGTTCTATAACAGGTGTTGTCCTATAACAGTGTTTGTTCTATAACAGTTGTTGTTCTATAACAGGTGTTGTTCTATAACAGTTGTTGTTCTATAACAGTTGTTGTTCTATAACAGGTGTTGTTCTATAACAGTTGTTGTTCTATAAAGCTGTTGTTCTATAACAGGTGTTGTTCTATAACAGGTGTTGTTCTATAACAGTTGTTGTTCTATAACAGGTGTTGTTCTATAACAGGTGTTGTCCTATAACAGGTGTTGTCCTATAACAGCTGTTGTTCTATAACAGGTGTTGTTCTATAACAGGTGTTGTTCTATAACAGGTGTTGTTCTATAACAGGTGTTGTTCTATAACAGTTGTTGTTCTATAACAGGTGTTGTCCTATAACAGTTGTTGTTCTATAACAGGTGTTGTTCTATAACAGGTGTTGTTCTATAACAGGTGTTGTTCTATAACAGTTGTTGTTCTATAACAGGTGTTGTCTATAACAGGTGTTGTCATAACAGGTGTTGTTCTAACAGGTGTTGTTCTATAACAGGGTTGTTCTATAACGGTGTTGTTATATAACAGGTGGTTCTATAACAGTTGTTGTTCTATAACAGGTGTTGTTCTATAACAGGTGTTGTTCTATAACAGGTGTTGTTCTATAACAGGTGTGTTCTATAACAGGTGTTGTTCTATAACAGGTGTTGTTCTATAACAGGTGTTGTTCTATAACAGTTGTTGTTCTATAACAGTGTTGTTCTATAACAGGTGTTGTTCTATAACAGGTGTTGTGTTATATAACAGGTGTCTTCTATAACAGTGTTGTTCTATAACAGGTGTTGTTCTATAACAGTGTTGTTCTATAACAGGTGTTGTTCTATAACAGGTGTTGTTCTATAACAGGTGTTGTTCTATAACAGTGTTGTTCTATAACAGGTGTTGTCTATAACAGGTGTTGTTCTATAACAGTTGTTGTTCTAAACAGGTGTTGTTCTATAACAGGTGTTGTTCTATAACAGTTGTTGTTCTATAACAGGTGTTGTTATATAACAGGTGTGTTCTAAACAGTTTGTTCTATAACAGGTGTTGTTCTATAACAGGTGTTGTTCTATAACAGGTGTTGTTCTATAACAGGTGTTGTTCTATAACAGGTGTTGTTCTATAACAAGTGTTGTTCTATAACAGGTGTTGTTCTATAACAGGTGGTTCTATAACAGTTGTTGTTCTATAACAGGTGTTCTATAACAGTGTTGTTCTATAACAGGTGTTGTTCTATAACAGGTGTTGTTCTATAACAGGTGTTGTTCTATAACAGGTGTGTTCTATAAACAGGTGTTCTATAACAGTTGTTGTTCTATAACAGTGTTGTTCTATAACAGGTGTTGTTCTATAACAGTTGTGTTCTATAACATGTGTTCTATAACAGTTGTTGTTCTATAACACCTGTTGTTCTATAACAGTTGTTGTTCTATAACACCTGTTGTTCTATAACAGTTTGTTCTATAACAGTTGTTGTTCTATAACACCTGTTGTTCTATAACAGTTGTTGTTCTATAACACTGTTGTTCTATAACAGTGTTGTTCTATAACAGTGTTGTTCTATAACACCTGTTGTTCTATAACAGTTGTTGTTCTATAACACCTGTTGTTCTATAACAGTTGTTGTTCTATAACAGTTGTTGTTCTATAACAGTGTTGTTCTATAACAGTTGTTGTTCTATAACACCTGTTGTTCTATAAAAGTTGTTGTTCTATAACAGTTGTTGTTCTAAACAGTTGTTGTTCTATAACACTGTTGTTCTATAACAGTTGTTGTTCTATAACAGTTGTTGTTCTATAACAGTGTTGTTCTATAACAGTTGTTGTTCTATAACAGTTGTTGTTCTATAACAGTTGTTGTTCTATAACAGTTGTTGTTCTATAACAGTTGGTTCTATAACAGGTGTTGTTCTATAACAGTTGTTGTTCTATAACAGTTGTTGTTCTATAACAGTTGTTGTTCTATAACAGGTGTTGTTCTATAACAGTGTTGTCCTATAACAGTTGTTGTTCTATAACAGTTGTTGTTCTATAACAGGTGTTGTTCTATAACAGTTGTTGTTCTATAACAGTTGTTGTTCTATAACAGTGTTGTTCTATAACAGTTTGTGTTCTATAACAGTTGTGTTCTATAACAGTGTTGTTCTATAACAGTGTTGTCCTATAACAGTTGGTGTTCTATAACAGTTGTTGTTCTATACAGGTGTTGTTCTATAACAGTTGTTGTTCTATAACAGTTGTTGTTCTATAACAGTNCTGGTAGAGGCTCCCACCTGCTGGCTGTCCCCTAGACTCTGGTAGAGGCTCCCACCTGCTGGCTGTCCCTAGACTTGGTAGATGGCTCCCACCTGCTGGCTGTCCCCACACTCTGGTAGAGGCTCCCACCTGCTGGCTGTCCCCAGACTCTGGTAGAGGCTCCCACCTGCTGGCTGTCCCCCACACTCTGGTAGAGGCTCCCACCTGCTGGCTGTCCCCTACTCTGGTAGTGGCTCCCACCTGCTGGCTGTCCCCCACACTCTGGTAGAGGCTCCCACCTGCTGGCTGTCCTCCACACTCTGGTAGAGGCTCCCACCTGCTGGCTGTCCCCCACACTCTGGTAGTGGCTCCCACCTGCTGGCTGTCCCCCACACTCTGGTAGAGGCTCCCACCTGCTGGCTGTCCCCCACACTCTGGTAGAGGCTCCCACCTGCTGGCTGTCCCCCACACTCTGGTAGAGGCTCCCACCTGCTGGCTGTCCTCCACACTCTGGTAGTGGCTCCCACCTGCTGGCTGTCCCCTAGACTCTGGTAGAGGCTCCCACCTGCTGGCTGTCCCCCACACTCTGGTAGTGGCTCCCACCTGCTGGCTGTCCCCACACTCTGGTAGAGGCTCCCACCTGCTGGCTGTCCCCCACACTCTGGTAGAGGCTCCCACCTGCTGGCTGTCCCCCACACTCTGGTAGAGGCTCCCACCTGCTGGCTGTCCTCCACACTCTGGTAGAGGCTCCCACCTGCTGGCTGTCCCTTAGACTCTGGTAGTGGCTCCCACCTGCTGGCTGTCCCCTAGACTCTGGTAGAGGCTCCCACCTGCTGGCTGTCCCCCACACTCTGGTAGAGGCTCCCACCTGCTGGCTGTCCCCTAGACTCTGGTAGTGGCTCCCACCTGCTGGCTGTCCCCCACACTCTGGTAGTGGCTCCCACCTGCTGGCTGTCCCCTAGACTCTGGTAGAGGCTCCCACCTGCTGGCTGTCCCCCACACTCTGGTAGAGGCTCCCACCTGCTGGCTGTCCCCTAGACTCTGGTAGTGGCTCCCACCTGCTGGCTGTCCCCTAGACTCTGGTAGTGGCTTCCACCTGCTGGCTGTCCTCCACACTCTGGTAGAGGCTCCCACCTGCTGGCTGTCCCCTAGACTCTGGTAGTGGCTCCCACCTGCTGGCTGTCCCCTAGACTCTGGTAGTGGCTCCCACCTGCTGGCTGTCCCCTAGACTCTGGTAAAGGCTCCCACCTGCTGGCTGTCCCCTAGACTCTGGTAGTGGCTCCCACCTGCTGGCTGTCCCTAGACTCTGGTAAAGGCTCCCACCTGCTGGCTGTCCCCTAGACTCTGGTAGAGGCTCCCACCTGCTGGCTGTCCCCTAGACTCTGGTAAAGGCTCCCACCTGCTGGCTGTCCCCTAGACTCTGGTAGAGGCTCCCACCTGCTGGCTGTCCCCTAGACTCTGGTAGAGGCTCCCACCTGCTGGCTGTCCCCTAGACTCTGGTAGTGGCTCCCACCTGCTGGCTGTCCCCACACTCTGGTAGTGGCTCCCACCTGCTGGCTGTCCCCTAGACTCTGGTAAAGGCTCCACCTGCTGGCTGTCCCCTAGACTCTGGTAGTGGCTCCCAAACTTGTGTAGGCTGTTGTTTACGAATATAATTTTGCTCGCTTCTCCTCGAACTTTTTATTGATAAATAATACTTTCAAAACAAAACTCGTTTTATTGGTTGATTAATAAGAGGGAGAGGAGGACATCTTGGTTGTTATATGATCTGTGGAGCCTCCTGGCATGTGTGGAGCCTCCTGGCATGTGTGGAGCCTCCTGGCATGTGTGGAGCCTCCTGGCATGTGTGGAGCCTCCTGGCATGTGTGGAGCCTCCTGTCATGTGTGGAGCCTCCTGGCATGTGTGGAGCCTCCTGGTATGTGTGGAGCCTCCTGGCATGTGTGGAGCCTCCTGGTACGTGTGGAGCCTCCTGACATGTGTGGAGCCTCCTGGCATGTTTGGAGCTTCCTGGCATGTGTGGAGCCTCCTGGCATGTGTGGAGCCTCCTGGCGTGTGTGGAGCCTCCTGCTATGTGTGGAGCCTCCTGGCATGTGTGGAGCCTCCTGGCGTGTGTGGAGCTTCCTGCCATGTGTGGAGCCTCCTGGCATGTGTGGAGCCTCCTGGCGTGTGTGGAGCCTCCTGGCGTGTGTGGGGCCTCCTGGTATGTGTGGAGCCTCCTGACATGTGTGGAGCCTCCTGGCATGTGTGGAGCCTCCTGGCATGTGTGGAGCCTCCTGGCGTGTGTGGGGCCTCCTGGCGTGTGTGGGGCCTCCTGGCATGTGTGGAGCCTCCTGGCATGTGTGGAGCCTCCTGGCATGTGTGGAGCCTCCTGGCATGTGTGGAGCCTCCTGGCATGTGTGGAGCCTCCTGGCATGTGTGGAGCCTCCTGGCGTGTGTGGGGCCTCCTGGCGTGTGTGGGGCCTCCTGGCGTGTGTGGAGCCTCCTGACATGTGTGGAGCCTCCTGGCGTGTGTGGGGCCTCCTGGCGTGTGTGGGGCCTCCTGACATGTGTGGAGCCTCCTGGCATGTGTGGAGCCTCCTGGCGTGTGTGGAGCCTCCTGACATGTGTGGAGCCTCCTGACATGTGTGGAGCCTCCTGGCATGTGTGGAGCCTCCTGGCATGTGTGGAGCCTCCTGGCGTGTGTGGAGCCTCCTGACATGTGTGGAGCCTCCTGACATGTGTGGGGCCTCCTGGCATGTGTGGGGCCTCCTGGCATGTGTGGAGCCTCCTGGCATGTGTGGAGCCTCCTGGCGTGTGTGGAGCCTCCTGGCATGTGTGGAGCCTCCTGACATGTGTGGGGCCTCCTGGCGTGTGTGGGGCCTCCTGGCATGTGTGGAGCCTCCTGGCATGTGTGGAGCCTCCTGGCATGTGTGGAGCCTCCTGGCATGTGTGGAGCCTCCTGACATGTGTGGAGCCTCCTGGCGTGTGTGGAGCCTCCTGGCATGTGTGGAGCCTCCTGGCATGTGTGGAGCCTCCTGGCATGTGTGGAGCCTCCTGGCGTGTGTGGAGCCTCCTGACATGTGTGGGGCCTCCTGGCGTGTGTGGGGCCTCCTGGCATGTGTGGAGCCTCCTGGCATGTGTGGAGCCTCCTGACATGTGTGGAGCCTCCTGGCGTGTGTGGAGCCTCCTGGCATGTGTGGAGCCTCCTGACATGTGTGGAGCCTCCTGGCGTGTGTGGAGCCTCCTGGCATGTGTGGAGCCTCCTGGCATGTGTGGAGCCTCCTGGCATGTGTGGAGCCTCCTGGCGTGTGTGGAGCCTCCTGACATGTGTGGAGCCTCCTGGCGTGTGTGGAGCTTCCTGGCATGTGTGGAGCCTCCTGGCATGTGTGGAGCCTCCTGGCGTGTGTGGGGCCTCCTGGCATGTGTGGAGCCTCCTGGCATGTGTGGAGCCTCCTGGCATGTGTGGAGCCTCCTGGCGTGTGTGGGGCCTCCTGGCATGTGTGGAGCCTCCTGGCATGTGTGGAGCCTCCTGGCATGTGTGGAGCCTCCTGGCATGTGTGGAGCCTCCTGGCATGTGTGGAGCCTCCTGGCATGTGTGGAGCCTCCTGGTATGTGTGGAGCCTCCTGGCATTTGTGGAGCCTCCTGGCATGTGTGGAGCCTCCTGGCATGTGTGGAGCCTCCTAGCATGTGTGGAGCCTCCTGGCATGTGTGGAGCCTCCTGGCATGTGTGGAGCCTCCTGGCATGTGTGGAGCCTCCTGGCATGTGTGGAGCCTCCTGACATGTGTGGAGCCTCCTGGCATGTGTGGAGCCTCCTGGCATGTGTGGAGTCATTCGACAAATGTGACCATGAATTGATGCACACAAAATGAGGTCAATGGGAATAACTGGTAAAGTAGGACGCTGGATACACAGTTTTCTGTCGAACAGAACACAAAGAGAAACAGCCAACCATATTATATCGAGTCCGAGCGATGTTAAAAGCTCTGTACCTCAAGGTACAGTCCTTGCACCACTACTGTTCCTTATTCTCATATCAGATATAGACTCAAATACACGTCACAGCTTCGTGTCGTCCTTTGCAGATGACACAAAAATCAGCATGAAAATTACCTCTGCTGAAGACATTGAAAAACTTCAAGCAGATGTCAACAATGTTTTCGATTGGGCAGCAGAAAATAACATGATGTTTAACAGTGATAAATTCCAGGTACTCAGGTACGGCAAAAATGAGGATCTGAAACATAATACAGGGTACAAAACACAATCAAATCTTCCCATAGTAGAAAAACAGCATGTCAAGGATTTGGGAATAATGATGTCAGACGACCTAACGTTTAGGGAGCATAACCAAGCAAATATTGCGTCAGCCAGAAAAATGATCGGATGGATTACGAGAACTTTCAAATCCAGGGATCCCATCACAATGGTTGTACTCTTCAAGTCACTTGTGTTGTCCCGTCTCGAATACTGCTCAGTACTCACTTCCCCCTTCAGAGCAGGAGAGATTGCTGAAATAGAGGGAATACAGAGAACATATACGGCACGCATAGACGAGATAAAGCACCTAAATTATTGGGATCGTCTCAAAGCTCTCCAAATGTACTCTCTAGAAAGGAGACGAGAGAGATACCAAATAATATACACATGGAAAATACTGGAGGGCCAGGTCCCAAATCTACACAGTAAAATAACAACGTACTGGAGTGAACGATATGGAAGAAAATGCAGAATAGAACCAGTGAAGAGCAGAGGTGCCATAGGTACAATCAGAGAACACTGTATAAACATCAGAGGTCCAGTGAAGAGCAGAGGTGCCATAGGCACAATCAGAGAACACTGTATAAACATCAGAGGTCCAGTGAAGAGCAGAGGTGCCATAGGCACAATCAGAGAACACTGTATAAACATCAGAGGTCCAGTGAAGAGCAGAGGTGCCATAGGCACAATCAGAGAGCACTGTATAAACATCAGAGGTCCGCGGTTGTTCAACGTCCGCCCAGCGAGCATAAGAAATATTGTCGGAACAACCGTGGACATCTTCAAGAGGAAACTGAACTGTTTTCTAAGAGAAGTTCCGGACCAACCGGGCTGTGGTGGGTATGTGGGCCTGCGGGCCGCTCCAAGCAACAGCCTGGTGGACCAAACTCTCACAAGTCAAGCCTGGCCTCGGGCCGGGCTTGGGCAGTAGAAGAACTCCCAGAACCCCATCAAGCAAGTAATCGAACCCCGGTGAACAGGACTACATATCCAGCGTGCCATTCACTCAGCCACCAGGCATGTGTGACCTTCAGGACATACACAAACTCATGAGGATGTGTTTGCTTGTTTGTGTTTGGTCATCTCATTTATATTGGGATCCTCGCCTCATCAATACGAAGAGGGCGCTCATGTCCTCATCAATACGGTGAAAAGTTGATGAGATGATCTCTCTTCTCTCGTATTTATCGAAGACGAAAATCCCCGTTCATTTTATGTCTTTGTTGTCCTTGAAGCTTCCTGCCACACTTGTCCTCCTGTCTCACCACACAGTGTGACGCGCCACACTTGTCCTCCTCTCCCACCACACAGTGTGACGCACCACACTTGTCCTCCTGTCTCACCACACAGTGTGACGCACCACACTTGTCCTCCTGTCTCACCACACAGTGTGACGCACCACACTTGTCCTCCTGTCTCACCACACAGTGTGACGCACCACACTTGTCCTCCTGTCTCACCACACAGTGTGACGCACCACACTTGTCCTCCTCTCCCACCACACAGTGTGACGCACCACACTTGTCCTCCTCTCTCACCACACAGTGTGACGCACCACACTTGTCCTCCTCTCTCACCACACAGTGTGACGCACCACACTTGTCCTCCTCTCTCACCACACAGTGTGACGCACCACACTTGTCCTCCTGTCTCACCACACAGTGTGACGCACCACACTTGTCCTCCTCTCTCACCACACAGTGTGACGCACCACACTTGTCCTCCTCTCTCACCACACAGTGTGACGCACCACACTTGTCCTCCTCTCCCACCACACAGTGTGACGCACCATACTTGTCCTCCTCTCTCACCACACAGTGTGACGCACCACACTTGTCCTCCTCTCTCACCACACAGTGTGACGCACCACACTTGTCCTGCTCTCTCACCACACAGTGTGACCCACCACACTTGTCCTGCTCTCTCACCACACAGTGTGACGCACCACACTTGTCCTCCTGTCTCACCACACAGTGTGACCCACCACACTTGTCCTGCTCTCTCACCACACAGTGTGACGCACCACACTTGTCCTGCTCTCTCACCACACAGTGTGACGCACCACACTTGTCCTCCTCTCTCACCACACAGTGTGACGCACCACACTTGTCCTCCTGTCTCACCACACAGTGTGACGCACCACACTTGTCCTCTTTCTCACCACACAGTGTGACACACCACACTTGTCCTCCTCTCCCACCACACAGTGTGACGCACCACACTTGTCCTCCTCTCTCACCACACAGTGTGACGCACCACACTTGTCCTCCTCTCTCACCACACAGTGTGACGCACCACACTAGTCCTCCTCTCTCACCACACAGTGTGACGCACCACACTTGTCCTCCTCTCTCACCACACAGTGTGACGCACCACACTTGTCCTCCTGTCTCACCACACAGTGTGACGCACCACACTTGTCCTCTCTCACCACACAGTGTGACGCACCACACTTGTCCTCCTCTCTCACCACACAGTGTGACGCTAGGGAAGAGAGTCAACATGAGTGCCAGTGGTGGGGAAGAGAGTCAGCATGAGTGCCAGTGGTGGGGAAGAGAGTCAACATGAGTGCCAGTGGTGGGGAAGAGTCAACATGAGTGCCAGTGGTGGGGAAGAGAGTCAACATGAGTGCCAGTGGTGGAGAAGAGAGTCAACATGAGTGCCAGTGGTGGGGAAAAGAGTCAACATGAGTGCCAGTGGTGGGGAAAAGAGTCAGCATGAGTGCCAGTGGTGGGGAAGAGAGTCAGCATGAGTGCCAGTGGTGGGGAAGAGTCAGCATGAGTGCCAGTGGTGGGGAAGAGAGTCAACAAGAGTGCCAGTGGTGGGGAAGAGTCAACATGAGTGCCAGTGGTGGGGAAGAGAGTCAACATGAGTGCCAGTGGTGGGGAAGAGAGTCAACATGAGTGCCAGTGGTGGGGAAGAGAGTCAACATGAGTGCCAGTGGTGGGGAAAAGAGTCAACATGAGTGCCAGTGGTGGGGAAAAGAGTCAGCATGAGTGCCAGTGGTGGGGAAGAGAGTCAGCATGAGTGCCAGTGGTGGGGAAGAGTCAGCATGAGTGCCAGTGGTGGGGAAGAGTCAACATGAGTGCCAGTGGTGGGGAAGAGTCAACATGAGTGCCAGTGGTGGGGAAGAGAGTCAACATGAGTGCCAGTGGTGGGGAAGGCACTCAACATGAGTGCCAGTGGTGGGGAAGACACTCAACATGAGTGCCAGTGGTGGGGAAGAGTCAGCATGAGTGCCAGTGGTGGGGAGAGAGTCAACATGAGTGCCAGTGGTGGGGAAGAGTCAACATGAGTGCCAGTGGTGGAAGAGAGTCAACATGAGTGCCAGTGGTGGGGGGAAGAGAGTCAACATGAGTGCCAGTGGTGGGGAAGAGTCAACATGAGTGCCAGTGGTGGGGAAGAGTCAACATGAGTGCCAGTGGTGGGGAAGAGTCAACATGAGTGCCAGTGGTGGGGAAGAGTCAACATGAGTGCCAGTGGTGGGGGAAGAGAGTCAACATGAGTGCCAGTGGTGGGGAAGAGTCAACATGAGTGCCAGTGGTGGGGAAGAGTCAACATGAGTGCCAGTGGTGGGGAAGAGAGTCAACATGAGTGCCAGTGGTGGGGAAGAGAGTCAACATGAGTGCCAGTGGTGGGGAAGAGAGTCAACATGAGTGCCAGTGGTGGGGAAGAGTCAACATGAGTGCCAGTGGTGGGGGAAGAGTCAACATGAGTGCCAGTGGTGGGGAAGAGAGAGTCAACATGAGTGCCAGTGGTGGGGAAGAGTCAACATGAGTGCCAGTGGTGGGGAAGAGTCAACATGAGTGCCAGTGGTGGGGAAGAGTCAACATGAGTGCCAGTGGTGGGGAAGAGAGTCAACATGAGTGCCAGTGGTGGGGAAGAGTCAACATGAGTGCCAGTGGTGGGGAAGAGTCAACATGAGTGCCAGTGGTGGGGAAGAGAGTCAACATGAGTGCCAGTGGTGGGGAAGACAGTCAACATGAGTGCCAGTGGTGGGGAAGAGAGTCAACATGAGTGCCAGTGGTGGGGAAGAGAGTCAACATGAGTGCCAGTGGTGGGGAAGAGTCAGCATGAGTGCCAGTGGTGGGGAAGAGAGTCAACATGAGTGCCAGTGGTGGGAAGAGAGTCAACATGAGTGCCAGTGGTGGGGAAGAGTCAACATGAGTGCCAGTGGTGGGGAAGAGAGTCAACATGAGTGCCAGTGGTGGGAAGAGAGTCAACATGAGTGCCAGTGGTGGGGAAGAGTCAACATGAGTGCCAGTGGTGGGGAAGAGAGTCAACATGAGTGCCAGTGGTGGGGAAGAGAGTCAACATGAGTGCCAGTGGTGGGGAAGAGTCAACATGAGTGCCAGTGGTGGGGAAGAGGGGGGGGGGAAGAGAGTCAACATGAGTGCCAGTGGTGGGGAAGAGAGTCAACATGAGTGCCAGTGGTGGGGAAGAGAGTCAACATGAGTGCCAGTGGTGGGGAAGAAGTCACATGAGTGCCAGTGGTGGGGAAGAGAGTCAACATGAGTGCCAGTGGTGGGGAAGAGAGTCAACATGAGTGCCAGTGGTGGGGAAGAGTCAACATGAGTGCCAGTGGTGGGGAAGAGTCAACATGAGTGCCAGTGGTGGGGAAGAGTCAACATGAGTGCCAGTGGTGGGGAGAGTCACATGAGTGCCAGTGGTGGGGAAGAGAGTCAACATGAGTGCCAGTGGTGGGGAAGAGTCAACATGAGTGCCAGTGGTGGGGAAGAGTCAACATGAGTGCCAGTGGTGGGGAAGAGTCAACATGAGTGCCAGTGGGGGAAAGAGTCAACATGAGTGCCAGTGGTGGGGAAGAGTCAACATGAGTGCCAGTGGTGGGGAAGAGTCAGCATGAGTGCCAGTGGTGGGGAGAGAGTCAACATGAGTGCCAGTGGTGGGGAAGAGAGTCAACATGAGTGCCAGTGGTGGGGAAGAGAGTCAACATGAGTGCCAGTGGTGGGGAAGAGTCAACATGAGTGCCAGTGGTGGGAAGAGAGTCAACATGAGTGCCAGTGGTGGGGAGAGTCAACATGAGTGCCAGTGGTGGGGAGAGAGTCAACATGAGTCCAGTGGTGGGAAGAGAGTCAACATGAGTGCCAGTGGTGGGGAAGAGAGTCAACATGAGTGCCAGTGGTGGGGAAGAGTCAACATGAGTGCCAGTGGTGGGGAAGAGTCACATGAGTGCCAGTGGTGGGGAAGAGTCAGCATGAGTGCCAGTGGTGGGGAAGAGAGCAACATGAGTGCCAGTGGTGGGGAAGAGTCAACATGAGTGCCAGTGGTGGGGAAGAGTCAACATGAGTGCCAGTGGCGGGGAAGAGTCAACATGAGTGCCAGTGGTGGGGAAGAGTCAACATGAGTGCCAGTGGTGGGGAAGACAGTCAACATGAGTGCCAGTGGTGGGGAAGAGTCAACATGAGTGCCAGTGGTGGGGAAGAGTCAACATGAGTGCCAGTGGTGGGGAAGAGTCAGCATGAGTGCCAGTGGTGGGGAAGACACTCAACATGAGTGCCAGTGGTGGGGAAGAGTCAACATGAGTGCCAGTGGTGGGGAAGAGTCAGCATGAATGCCAGTGGTGGGGAAGACACTCAGCATGAGTGCCAGTGGTGGGGAAGAGAGTCAACATGAGTGCCAGTGGTGGGGAAGAGAGTCAACATGAGTGCCAGTGGTGGGGAAGAGTCAACATGAGTGCCAGTGGTGGGGAAGAGTCAACATGAGTGCCAGTGGTGGGGAAGACACTCAACATGAGTGCCAGTGGTGGGGAAGAGTCAACATGAGTGCCAGTGGTGGGGAAGAGTCAACATGAGTGCCAGTGGTGGGGAAGAGTCAACATGAGTGCCAGTGGTGGGGAAGAGTCAGCATGAGTGCCAGTGGTGGGGAAGAGTCAACATGAGTGCCAGTGGTGGGGAAGAGTCAACATGAGTGCCAGTGGTGGGGAAGAGTCAGCATGAGTGCCAGTGGTGGGGAAGAGTCAACATGAGTGCCAGTGGTGGGGAAGAGTCAACATGAGTGCCAGTGGTGGGGAAGAGTCAACATGAGTGCCAGTGGTGGGGAAGAGTCAACATGAGTGCCAGTGGTGGGGAAGAGTCAACATGAGTGCCAGTGGTGGGGAAGAGTCAACATGAGTGCCAGTGGTGGGGAAGAGTCAGCATGAGTGCCAGTGGTGGGGAAGACACTCAAGATGAGTGCCAGTGGTGGGGAAGAGTCAGCATGAGTGCCAGTGGTGGGGAAGAGAGTCAACATGAGTGCCAGTGGTGGGGAAGACACTCAACATGAGTGCCAGTGGTGGGGAAGAGAGTCAACATGAGTGCCAGTGGTGGGGAAGAGAGTCAACATGAGTGCCAGTGGTGGGGAAGAGTCAACATGAGTGCCAGTGTGGGGAAGAGTCAGCATGAGTGCCAGTGGTGGGGAAGAGTCAACATGAGTGCCAGTGGTGGGGAAGAGTCAACATGAGTGCCAGTGGTGGGGAAGAGTCAACATGAGTGCCAGTGGTGGGGAAGAGTCAGCATGAGTGCCAGTGGTGGGAAAGACACTCAAGATGAGTGCCAGTGGTGGGGAAGAGTCAGCATGAGTGCCAGTGGTGGGGAAGAGAGTCAACATGAGTGCCAGTGGTGGGGAAGACACTCAACATGAGTGCCAGTGGTGGGGAAGAGAGTCAACATGAGTGCCAGTGGTGGGGAAGAGAGTCAACATGAGTGCCAGTGGTGGGGAAGAG
Source organism: Procambarus virginalis (assembly GCA_020271785.1). Lineage (NCBI taxonomy): Eukaryota > Metazoa > Arthropoda > Malacostraca > Decapoda > Cambaridae > Procambarus > Procambarus virginalis. Next base: position 1,423 of record WNGS01000883.1, on the reverse strand, counting down.
TCAACATGATTGCCAGTGGTGGGGAAGAGTCAGCATGAGTGCCAGTGGTGGGGAAGAGTCAACATGAGTGCCAGTGGTGGGGAAGAGTCAGCATGAGTGCCAGTGGTGGGGAAGAGAGTCAACATGAGTGCCAGTGGTAGGGAAGAGAGTCAACATGAGTGCCAGTGGTGGGGAAGAGTCAGCATGAGTGCCAGTGGTGGGGAAGAGTCAACATGAGTGCCAGTGGTGGGGAAGAGTCAAAATGAGTGCCAGTGGTGGGGAAGAGAGTCAACATGAGTGCCAGTGGTGGGGAAGAGTCAGCATGAGTGCCAGTGGTGGGGAAGAGTCAATATGAGTGCCAGTGGTGGGGAAGAGTCAACATAAGTGCCAGTAGTGGGGAAGAGAGTCAGCATGAGTGCCAGTGGTGGGGAAGAGTCAACATGAGTGCCAGTGGTGGGGAAGAGTCAACATGAGTGCCAGTGGTGGGGAAGAGTCAACATGAGTGCCAGTGGTGGGGAAGAGAGTCAACATGAGTGCCAGTGGTGGGGAAGAGAGTCAACATCAGTGCCAGTGGTGGGGAAGAGTCAACATGAGTGCCAGTGGTGGGGAAGAGAGTCAACATGAGTGCCAGTGGTGGGGAAGAGAGTCAACATGAGTGCCAGTGGTGGGGAAGAGAGTCAACATGAGTGCCAGTGGTGGGGAAGAGAGTCAACATGAGTGCCAGTGGTGGGGAAGAGAGTCAACATGAGTGCCAGTGGTGGGGAGAGAGTCAACATGAGTGCCAGTGGTGGGGAAGAGTCAACATGAGTGCCAGTGGTGGGGAAGAGAGTCAACATGAGTGCCAGTGGTGGGGAAGAGAGTCAACATGAGTGCCAGTGGTGGGGAAGAGAGTCAACATGAGTGCCAGTGGTGGGGAAGAGTCAACATGAGTGCCAGTGGTGGGGAGAGAGTCAACATGAGTGCCAGTGGTGGGGGAGAGTCAACATGAGTGCCAGTGGTGGGGAAGAGAGTCAACATGAGTGCCAGTGGGGGGAAGAGTCAACATGAGTGCCAGTGGTGGGGAAGAGAGTCAACATGAGTGCCAGTGGTGGGGAAGAGAGTCACATGAGTGCCAGTGGTGGGGAAGAGAGTCAAAATGAGTGCCAGTGGTGGGGAAGAGTCAACATGAGTGCCAGTGGTGGGGAAGAGAGTCAACATGAGTGCCAGTGGTGGGGAAGAGAGTCAACATGAGTGCCAGTGGTGGGAAAGAGTCAACATGAGTGCCAGTGGTGGGGAAGAGAGTCAACATGAGTGCCAGTGGTGGGGGGAAGAGTCAACATGAGTGCCAGTGGTGGGGAAGAGAGTCAACATGAGTGCCAGTGGTGGGGAGAGTCAACATGAGTGCCAGTGGTGGGGAGAGAGTCAACATGAGTGCCAGTGGTGGGGAAGAGTCAACATGAGTGCC
>WNGS01000882.1:114416-136592 GCA_020271785.1 Procambarus virginalis | reverse complement strand
ACTGAGCAAGCACAGTATCCTGGGGGACTGAGCAAGCACAGTATCCTGGGGACTGAGCAAGCACGGTACCCTGGGGGACTGAGCAAGCACGGTACCCTGGGGGACTGAGCAAGCACAGTATCCTGGGGGACTGAGCAAGCACAGTATCCTGGGGGACTGAGCAAGCACAGTATCCTGGGGACTGAGCAAGCACGGTACCCTGGGGAACTGAGCAAGCACGGTACCCTGGGGGACTGAGCAAGCACAGTATCCTGGGGGACTGAGCAAGCACAGTATCCTGGGGGACTGAGCAAGCACAGTATCCTGGGGGACTGAGCAAGCACAGTATCCTGGGGGACTGAGCAAGCACAGTATCCTGGGGGACTGAGCAAGCACAGTATCCTGGGGACTGAGCAAGCACAGTATCCTGGGGGACTGAGCAAGCACAGTATCCTGGGGGACTGAGCAAGCACAGTATCCTGGGGGACTGAGCAAGCACAGTATCCTGGGGGACTGAGCAAGCACAGTATCCTGGGGGACTGGCAAGCACAGTATCCTGGGGGACTGAGCAAGCACGGTATCCTGGGGACTGAGCAAACACGGTATCCTGGGGGACTGAGCAAGCACAGTATCCTGGGGACTGAGCAAGCACAGTATCCTGGGGGACTGAGCAAGCACAGTATCCTGGGGGACTGAGCAAGCACAGTATCCTGGGGGACTGAGCAAGCACAGTATCCTGGGGGACTGAGCAAGCACAGTATCCTGGGGGGACTGAGCAAGCACAGTATCCTGGGGACTGAGCAAGCACAGTATCATGGGGGACTGAGCAAGCACAGTATCCTGGGGGACTGAGCAAGCACAGTATCATGGGGGACTGAGCAAGCACGATTCCCTGGGGGGAATGAGCAAGCACGGTACCCGGGGGACTGAGCAAGCACGATACCCTGGGGGGAATGAGCAAGCACAGTATCCTGGGGGACTGAGCAAGCACAATACCCTGGGGGACTGAGCAAGCACGATACCCTGGGGACTGAGCAAGCACGATACCCTGGGGGGACTGAGCAAGCACGGTACCTCGGGGACTGAGCAAGCACGATACCCTGGGGACTGAGCAAGCACGATACCCTGGGGGACTGAGCAAGCACGATACCCTGGGGACTGAGCAAGCACGGTACCCTGGGGAACTGAGCAAGCACGGTACCCTGGGGGACTGAGCAAGCACGGTACCCTGGGGGACTGAGCAAGCACGGTACCCTGGGGGACTGAGCAAGCACGGTACCCTGGGGGACTGAGCAAGCACGGTACCTGGGGGACTGAGCAAGCACGGTACCCTGGGGGACTGAGCAAGCACGGTACCCTGGGGGACTGAGCAAGCACGGTACCCTGGAGGACTGAGCAAGCACGGTACCCTGGGGACTGAGCAAGCACGGTACCCTGGGGGACTGAGCAAGCACGGTACCCTGGGGGACTGAGCAAGCACGGTACCCTGGGGACTGAGCAAGCACGGTACCCTGGGGGACTGAGCAAGCACGGTACCCTGGGGGACTGAGCAAGCACGGTACCCTGGGGGACTGAGCAAGTACGGTACCCTGGGGGACTGAGCAAGCACGGTACCCTGGGGGACTGAGCAAGCACGGTACCCTGGGGGACTGTGCTTTTCATGGTGGATGATCAGGATTTTGCTGTGTTGATTACAGCTTTCTGGGTTTTGTTCGACGGCTTATAGAGATTGATGTAAGAGGTTAGGTGTGGGCACTAGGGTAATGGTAACCTACGGACACTAGGGTAATGGGTAACCTACGCACACTAGGGTAATGGGTAACCTACGCACACTAGGGTAATGGGTAACCTACGCACACTAGGGTAATGGGTAACCTACGCACACTAGGGTAATGGGTATCCTACGCACACTAGGGTAATGGGTAACCTACGCACACTAGGGTAATGGTAACCTACGCACACTAGGGTAATGGGTACCTACGCACACTAGGTAATGGGTAACCTACGCACACTAGGGTAATGGGTATCCTACGCACACTAGGGTAATGGGTAACCTACGCACACTAGGGTAATGGGTAACCTACGCACACTAGGGTAATGGGTATCCTACGCACACTAGGGTAATGGGTAACCTACGCACACTAGGGTAATGGGTAACCTACGCACACTAGGGTAATGGGTAACCTACGCACACTAGGGTAATGGGTAACCTACGCACACTAGGGTAATGGGTAACCTACGCACACTAGGGTAATGGGTAACCTACGCACACTAGGGTAATGGGTATCCTACGCACACTAGGGTAATGGGTAACCTACGCACACTAGGGTAATGGGTATCCTACGGACACTATGGTAATGGGTACCCTACGGACTCTAGGGTAATGGGTAACCTACGCACACTAGGGTAATGGGTAACCTACGGACACTAGGGTAATGGGTAACCTATGAACACTAGGCTAATAGGTACGCTTCAAGCTTCATACTGTAGCCAAGAACAGCTACGTACCCATTTTGACCATGTGGTGGTACAGCTGACTAGGCGCATCTGGGAGCATCCCGTGCATAGGTTCGAACCCTCAACACGGCCCTTGTAGAGTTGTTCAACAGCAACATCATATACAAACCTGTTGCGTAAAAACAAACAAAATAATAATTCTGGTAAAAGCATTTAGCGCAGAAGGCGGCTCTTGTGTGGCTCGACCTATCAAATATGCAAGGAAATATTTTGGTAAATGGATTATAGAGAGAAGCGCGGGCTTTATATTTTACTGGGCATTTTGCTGATGACTTGAACCATAAATTTGTGAAGGGCCGTCAGGCGTGTCTAAATTTTGGTTCTCAACAAAGGAAGCAATAAGGATTATAATTATAAGGGACTGGATACCCAACCTATCCTAAAATGATAACCTTTATAGCAACTAATTGAGCGAATGTACTATTCGCCCAATGTCTTTAAAAAGACCTTTTTTTACTTGAACAATGCTAGGCTTAGTATAACTGATATATATATGTACTATATATACTTAGATATACGCCTAGCCCTATATAGCCTATGATAGCGTATATAGGGCTAGGATTGCTTGAATAGATCAAATTAGATTCTTTACTTCCATTTAAGATTTTTAGAATGCCATTTTGGCTAAATCAATAATGGAAAATGTGATTTTTTTATGTAATGTGAAACGTGAAGTTGTTGGGATCCAACTGTACATTTGTGTACGTTGCCAGCCGTGTGGCCAGGTCTACCCTGTCGAACAGTGTGGCAGGTCTACCCTGTCGAACAGTGTGGCCAGGTCTTCAGATCATATTCAGATCACAAGCTCATTGAAGTGCAAACTACCATCAATACTCAGAATAGACCTAAAACGTTGATAAAGCGAGAGGGGCTATTCAGTAAATTCAATTTTAATAATAAAAGGATAGACTGGGAGATAATAAACAGGGAACTTAAAAACATTCCATGGGAAACTGTTTTAAGTAGTAAAAGTCCTACAGAAGGAATAGAAAAACTGACTTCGGAAGCGTATCAAGTCTGTCTGAAACATGTTCCTTTGAGGAAAGCCAGAAAGAGATCCAACGTAGAAAGAGAACGCAGAAGACACTATAAACGCAGGAAAAAGAATAACGGAACTGCTTATGCAGACACGAATTTCCCGTCAAAGAAGGAATAATTTAAATAGGGAGATTGAAGAAATCGAGCGGAAATTGAAACACTCATATGAAACTGAAGAAAGGCAGTTAGAACAGAAAGCAATTCAGGAAATAAGAAAAATCCAAAATACTTCTTCACATATGCGAAATCAAAAGCAAAACTACTGCCAGTATTGGACCTATTCGTACAAGTGAAGGTTCATACACGGAGGATGACAAAGAAATTAGTGAAATCCTAAAAAGCAGTATGAGGACATGTTTAGCACTCCAATAAACAACATGAAAGTAGAAGATCCAGACAATTTCTTTATGCGGGATATCCAAACCCCTGTAAATATAACTGATATCAACACGAGCGCACTAAATTTTGAAAGAGAAATTGAAAACATGCCCATGCACTCGGCCCCAGGTCCAGACTCATGGAATTCAATATTTATAAAGAAATGCAAAGTGCCGGTAGCACAGGCACTCAGTATAGTGTGGAGGAAGAGCTTGGACACGGGGAGATACCAGATGCACTTAAAGTAGCAGACATAGCCCCTCTACACAAGGGAGGGAGCAAAGCATTGGCAAAGAATTATAGACCAGTTGCACTAACATCGCACATAATAAAAGTATTTGAGAGAGTGATTAGGAGTCAGGTCACCAATTTCATGGAGACCAATGACCTTCACAACCCAGGCCAACATGGATTTCGAGCGGGAAGATCGTGCCTCTCACAGCTACTTGAGCACTACGATAAAGTCACTGAGGCATTAGAAGAAAAACAGAATGCTGATGTGATATACACGGACTTCGCAAAGGCTTTCGATAAATGTGACCATGGCGTGATAGCACACAAAATGAAGTCAATGGGAATAACCGGTAAAGTAGGACGCTGGATACTCAGTTTTCTGTCAAACAGGACTCAGCGAGTAACGGTCAACCATATAAAATCTAGTCCAAGTGCAGTTAAAAGCTCTGTACCTCAGGGTACAGTCCTTGCACCGCTGCTTTTCCTTATTCTCATATCAGATATAGACAAAATACAAGTCACAGCTTCGTATCATCCTTTGCAGATGACACAAAAATCAGTATGAAAATTACCTCGGCTGAAGACATTGAAAAACTTCAAGCTGATATTAATAAAGTTTTCGACTGGGCATCAGAAAATAATATGATGTTTAACAGTGATAAATTCCAGGTACTCAGGTACGGTAAAAATGAGGACCTTAAACATAATACAGGGTACAAAACACAATCAAATGTGCCCATAGTAGGAAAACAGCATGTAAAGGATTTGGGAATAATGATGTCTGACGACCTAACGTTTAGGGAGCATAACCAAGCAAATATTGCGACAGCCAGAAAAATGATAGGATGGATTACGAGAACTTTCAAATCCAGGGATCCCATCACAATGCTTGTACTCTTCAAGTCACTTGTGCTCCCGTCTTGAGTACTGTTCAGTACTCACTTCCCCCTTCAGAGCAGGAGAGATTGCTGAAATAGAGGGAATACAGAGAACATATACAGCACGTATAGACGCGATAAAGCACCTAAATTATTGGGATCGTCTCAAAGCTCTCCAAATGTACTCACTAGAAAGAAGACGAGAGAGATATCAAATAATATACACCTGGAAGATACTGGAGGGCCAGGTCCCAAATCTACACAGTAAAATAACAACGTACTGGAGTGAACGATATGGAAGAAAATGCAGAATAGAACCAGTGAAGAGCAGGGTGCCATAGGCACAATCAGAGAACACTGTATAAACATCAGAGGTCCGCGGTTGTTCAACGTCCTCCCAGCAAGCATAAGAAATATTGCCGGAACAACCGTGGACATCTTCAAGAGGAAACTAGATTTATTCCTCCAAGGAGTTCCGGACCAGCCGGGCTGTGGTGGGTATGTGGGCCTGCGGGCCGCTCCAAGCAACAGCCTAGTGGACCAAACTCTCACAAGTCAAGCCTGGCCTCGGGCCGGGCTTGGGGAGTAGAAGAACTCCCAGAACCCCATCAACCAGGTATCAACCAGGTATCACCAGGCTACCCTGTCGAACAGTTTGGCCGAGGTCTACCCTGTCGACCAGTGTGGCCAGGTTGACCCTGTCCGACCAGTGTGGCCAGTCCTACCCTGTCGAACAGTGTGGCCAGTCTACCCTGTCGAACAGTGTGGCCAGGTCTACCCTGTCAACAGGTGGCCAGGTCTACCCTGTCGAATAGTGTGGCAGGTCTACCCTGTCGAACAGTGTGGCCAGGTCTACCTGTCGAACAGTCTGTCCTAGTCTACCATTGAGGTTATCTTGAGGTTATGATTTCGGGGCATTTTAGTGTCCCCGCGGCCCGGTCCTCGACCAGGCCTCCACCCCCAGGAAGCAGCCCGTGACAGCTTACTAACACCCAGTACCTATTTTTGCTGCTAGGTAACAGAGGCATAGGGTGAAAGAAACTCTGCCCATTGTTTCTTGCCGGCGCCTGGGATCGAACCCAGGACCACAGGATCACAAGCCCACGTGCTGTCCGCTCGGCCTACCGGCTTCCTAAACCCTGTCGAACAGTCTGTCCTAGTCTACCCTCTCGATGTTGTTGTTGTTGTTAAAGATTCGCTACCTGGAACAAGAAGTTCCAAGTAGCACGGGCTATGGTGAGCCCGTAGTGGATGATGTTACCCTCTCGAACAGTCTGCCCTAGTCTACCCTGTCGAACAGTTTGGCCAGGTCTACCCTGTGTGTTGTCTCCCATTCATCTTAGGGTCAGTTAAATAATCTACTTTCGTCCCTCGTGTCTCTAAGCTCCATCTGCGGCGTAGGCTGTGTGTGCCTTTGGAGTTTAAACAGTTGCCCAACCACTTGGGCTGGACGATAGAGCGACGGTCTTGCTTCCTGCAGGTCGGCGTTCAATCCCCGATCGTCCAAGTGGTTGGGCACCATTCCTTTCCCCCGTCCCATCCCAAATCCTTATCCTGATCCCCTCTCAAGTGCTATATAGTCGTAATGGCTTAACGCTTTCACGTGATAATTCCCACTGCAGAATACAACCTAACGTTCAACCCTTCAAAATCTCCTGTGATTGTTTACAACTCACAGGAATCGTCTTATCGAGATCCCAGACTGAAAATGACTTGGCAGTAAACTTTCCAGCAAAGTATTCTGAAAAGCATCTTGGGTGGGGGGGGGGGGGAATTTATATCCTCAAAGGGCCCACCGGTCAATTGTTCTGATGCTGTTTGTGACCCCGGTCATCTGAAGGTCACAACGCGTGTCATCTGTGAGGTCGGTCATGTGAAGGTCAGAACGCGTGTCACCTGTGAACTCGGTCATCTTAAGGTCAGAACGCGTGTCATCTGTGAACTCGGTCATCTTAAGGTCAGAACGCGTGTCATCTGTGAACTCGGTCATCTTAAGGTCAGAACGCGTGTCACCTGTGAACTCGGTCATCTTAAGGTCAGATCGCGTGTCATCTGTGAACTCGGTCATCTTAAGGGCAGAACGCGTGTCACCTGTAAACTCGGTCATCTTAAGGTCAGAACGCGTGTCATCTGTGAACTCGGTCATCTTAAGGTCAGAACGCGTGTCATCTGTGAACTCGGTCATCTTAAGGTCAGAACGCGTGTCATCTGTGAACTCGGTCATCTTAAGGTCAGATCGCGTGTCACCTGTGAACTCGGTCATCTTAAGGTCAGAACGCGTGTCACCTGTGAACTCGGTCATCTTAAGGTCAGAACGCGTGTCACCTGTGAACTCGGTCATCTTAAGGTCAGAACGCGTGTCACCTGTGAACTCGGTCATCTTGATACCTGGGTTGAAAGTCAGGTTATTTAACAGTGTCCAAGTCTGTGTGGATGTGAACTATGGCACCTGTAAGATATTGACCTTGGGTGAGCTTTATTGTCAGTGGGGGTAATGTTCACGACGTAGCTTGGGTGCTCATTGATGACCATCCTCGTACTCGTTGATGGCCATCCTCGTACTCGTTGATGGCCATCCTCGTACTCGTTGATGGCCATCCTCGTACTCGTTGATGGCCATCCTCGTACTCGTTGATGGCCATCCTCGTACTCATTGATGGCCATCCTCGTACTCATTGATGGCCATCCTCGTACTCGTTGATGGCCATCCTCGTACTCGTTGATGGCCATCCTCGTACTCGTTGATGGCCATCCTCGTACTCGTTGATGGCCATCCTCGTACTCGTTGATGGCCATCCTCGTACTCGTTGATGGCCATCCTCGTACTCGTTGATGGCCATCCTCGTACTCGTTGATGGCCATCCTCGTACTCGTTGATGGCCATCCTCGTACTCGTTGATGGCCATCCTCGTACTCGTTGATGGCCATCCTCGTACTCGTTGATGGCCATCCTCGTACTCGTTGATGGCCATCCTCGTACTCGTTGATGTCCATCCTCGTACTCATTGATGTCCATCCTCATACTCATTGATGTCCATCCTCACACTCATTGATGGCCATCCTCATACTCATTGATGGCCATCCTCGTACTCATTGATGTCTCTTCCCTGGCCTGATGTCCAGCCCCACACTTGACAACCCATCCTCCTGTTTAGGTAGTACTTATTTTTACGATCGTCAATCGTCACGAATTCGTACGTACATAACTTTCAGATAGTATACTGACTAGTAAAGAATTCTTAAAAAAAACTAAAAAAAACAAGTTAAATATAAATATTCCTAGGCCTAGTATAGCACTCACGGGTACTATATTAGGCCTCATATATCATATAATAGGCCTAGGGAGGTTAGGTTAAGTTACTTTAGTTTGTCAAAGCGACACAAGTAAACAAATAGTTGTCCGGTTTGTCCAGCCCAATAGTGCTGATTTCTACTTAATAATTTCGTTGTAAGTCGGTATATATACTATGGTCGTCATCGTTACTACAAGTACCACCAAAACAGGAGGACGGGCTGCACTTTAGGAATATTCAGAAACGAATGATATATTTTTGTCTGGAAAAAGTCGCCCATCCAGTAAACTCACTCAACTTTATTTTATTGTTTTATAGACACTCGCTTATCGATGGGCATCATTCCAGATATATAAACATAATTGTTAGGAAATACAACTCTAAGAATGCGCGATGTTTTTAATGGGTTTAGCGGGTGTACTGGACCGGATACCACACCAGCAGGGGACCCCCCCCTCCCCCCACCCCCCCTGCTGGATATTTTGGAATTGTAAACTACTGTCACAGAAAACGGATTGCCGACAGGCATTTTGAGTCCAAGTCAGGTCGATGTTTTATGAGTTGTGTGTTTGGAGTGATTTTGAGCTGGGAGAGTCCCGTGATGTGTTGATGTAGGATGGTGAGGCTGTGTGTGTATCTGTGCCATCATGGGATGTATCCTTCATACTGGTTCTTCTTCACATGGTCTCATCATCCTAATTTTGTGATACAAATAGTGCCAGTATGTGTCTTGCCGTGATTAGGGTAATGGGTAACCTACGGACACTAGGGTAATGGGTAACCTATGAACACTAGGCTAATAGGTACGCTTCAAGCTTCATACTGTTAGCCAAGAACAGCTACGTACCCATTTTGACCATGTGGTGGTACAGCTGAATAAGGCGCATCTGGGAGCATCCCGTGCATAGGTTCGAACCCTCAACACGGCACTTGTAGAGTTGTTCAACAGCAACATCATATACAAAACCTGTTGCGTAAAAACAAACAAAAATAATAATTCTGGTAAAAAGCATTTAGCGCAGAAGGCGGCTCTTGTGTGGCTCGACCTATCAAATATGCAAGGAAATATTTTGGTAAATGGATTATAGAGAGAAGCGCGGGCTTTATATTTTACTGGGCATTTTGCTGATGACTTGAACCATAAATTTGTGAAGGGCCGTCAGGCGTGTCTAAATTTTGGTTCTCAACAAAGGAAGCAATAAGGATTATTAATTATAAGGGACTGGATTACCCAACCTATCCTAAAATGATAACCTTTATAGCAACTAATTGAGCGAATGTACTATTCGCCCAAGTCTTTAAAAAGACCTTTTTTTACTTGAACAATGCTAGGCTTAGTATAACTGATATAATATATGTACTATATATACTTAGATATACGCCTAGCCCTATATAGCCTATGATAGCGTATATAGGGCTAGGATTGCTTGAATAGATCAAATTAGATTCTTTACTTCCATTTAAGATTTTTTAGAATGCCATTTTGGCTAAATCAATAATGGAAAATGTGATTTTTTTATGTAATGTGAAACGTGAAGTTGTTGGGATCCAACTGTACATTTGTGTACGTTGCCAGCCGTGTGGCCAGGTCTACCCTGTCGAACAGTGTGGCCAGGTCTACCCTGTCGAACAGTGTGGCCAGGTCTTCAGATCATATTCAGATCACAAGCTCATTGAAGTGCAAACTACCATCAATACTCAGAATAGACCTAAAACGTTTATAAAGCGAGAGGGGCTATTCAGTAAATTCAATTTTAATAATAATAAAAGGATAGACTGGGAGATAATAAACAGGGAACTTAAAAACATTCCATGGGAAACTGTTTTAAGTAGTAAAAGTCCTACAGAAGGAATAGAAAAACTGACTTCGGAAGCGTATCAAGTCTGTCTGAAACATGTTCCTTTGAGGAAAGCCAGAAAGAGGTCCAACGTAGAAAGAGAAACGCAGAAGACACTATAAACGCAGGTAAAGAATAACGAATCTGCTTATGCAGACACGAATTTCCCGTCAAAGAAGGAATAATTTAAATAGGGAGATTGAAGAAATCGAGCGGAAATTGAAACACTCATATGAAACTGAAGAAAGGCAGTTAGAACAGGAAGCAATTCAGGAAATAAAGAAAAAATCCAAAATACTTCTTCACATATGCGAAATCAAAAGCAATAACCACTGCCAGTATTGGACCTATTCGTACAAGTGAAGATTCATAAACGGAGGATGACAAAGAAATTAGTGAAAATCCTAAAAAAGCAGTATGAGGACATGTTTAGCACTCCAATAAACAACATGAAAGTAGAAGATCCAGACAATTTCTTTATGCGGGATATCCAAACCCCCTGTAAATATAACTGATATCAACACGAGCGCACTAAATTTTGAAAGAGAAATTGAAAACATGCTTATGCACTCGGCCCCAGGTCCAGACTCATGGAATTCAATATTTATAAAGAAATGCAAAGTGCCGGTAGCACAGGCACTCAGTATAGTGTGGAGGAAGAAGAGCTTGGACACGGGGGAGATACCAGATGCACTTAAAGTAGCAGACATAGCCCTCTACACAAGGGAGGGATCAAAGCATTGGCAAAGAATTATAGACCAGTTGCACTAACATCGCACATAATAAAAGTATTTGAGAGAAGTGATTAGGAGGTCAGGTCACCAATTTCATGGAGACCAATGACCTTCACAACCCAGGCCAACATGGATTTCGAGCGGGAAGATCGTGCCTCTCACAGCTACTTGAGCACTACGATAAAGTCACTGGGGCATTAGAAGAAAAAACAGAATGCTGATGTGATATACACGGACTTCGCAAAGGCTTTCGACAAATGTGACCATGGCTGGATAGCACACAAAATGAAGTCAATGGGAATAACCGGTAAAGTAGGACGCTGGATACTCAGTTTTCTGTCAAATAGGACTCAGCGAGTAACGGTCAACCATATAAAATCTAGTCCCAGTGCAGTTAAAAGCTCTGTACCCTCAGGGTACAGTCCTTGCACCGCTGCTTTCCTTATTCTTATATCAGAAATAGACAAAATACAAGTCACAGCTTCGTATCATCCTTGCAGACGACACAAAAATCAGTATGAACATTACCTCGGCTGAAGACATTGAAAACTTCAAGCTGATATTAATAACGTTTTCGACTGGGCATCAGAAAATAATATGATGTTTAACAGTGACAAATTTCAGTTACTCAGGTACGGTAAGAATGAGGACCTTAAAATATACAGGGTACAAACACAATCAAATGTGCCCATAGTAGGAAAACAACATGTAAAGGATTTGGGAATAATGATGTCTGACGACCTAACGTTTAGGGAGCATAACCAAGCAAATATTGCGACAGCCAGAAAAATGATAGGATGGATTACAGAACTTTCAAATCCAGGGATCCATCACAATGCTTGTTACTCTTCAAGTCACTTGTGCTGTCCCGTATTGAGTAATGTTCAGTACTCACTTCCCCCTTCAGAGCAGGAGAGATTGCTGAAAATAGAGGGAATACAGAAGAACATATACAGCACGTATAGACGCGATAATCCAGCACACCTAAATTATTGGGATCGTCTCAAAGCTCTCCAAATGTACTCACTAGAAAGAAGACGAGAGAGATATCAAATAATATACACCTGGAAGATACTGGAGGGCCAGGTTCCCAAATCTACACAGTAAAATAACCAACGTACTGGAGTGAACGATATGGAGAAAATGCAGAATAGAACCAGTGAAGAGCAGGGGTGCCATAGGCACAATCAGAGAACACTGTATAACATCAGAGGTCCGCGGTTGTTCAACACCCTCCCAGCAAGCATAAGAAATATTGCCGGAACACGCGTGGACATCTTCAAGAGAGAGGAAACTAGATTTATTCCTCCAAGAGTTCCGGACCAGCCGGGCTGGTGGTGGGTATGTGGGCCTGCGGGTCGCTCCAAGCAACAGCTTGTGGACCAAACTCTCACAAGTCAGCCTGGCCTCGGGCCCGGGCTTGGGGGAGTAGAAGAACTCCCAGAACCCCAATCACCAGGTATCAACCAGGTATCAACCAGGTCTACCCCTGTCGAACAGTGTGGCCAGGTCTACCCTGTCGAACAGTGTGGCCAGGTCTACCCTGTCGAACAGTGTGGCCAGGTCTACCCTGTCGAACAGTGTGGCCAGGTCTACCCTGTCGAACAGTGTGGCCAGGTCTACCCTGTCGAACAGTGTGGCCAGGTCTACCCTGTCGAATAGTGTGGCCAGGTCTACCCTTGTCGAACAGTGTGGCCAGGTCTACCTGTCGGAACAGTCTGTCCTAGTCTACCATTGAGGTTATCTTGAGTTTATGATTTCTGGGGCATTTTAGTGTCCCCGGCCCGGTCCTCGACCAGGCCTCCACCCCCAGAAGCAGCCCGTGACAGCTTTACTAACACCCAGGTAACCTATTTTTGCTGCTAGGTAACAGAGGCATAGGGTGAAAGAAACTCTGCCCATTGTTTCTTGCCGGCGCCTGGGATCGAACCCAGGCCAACAGGATCACAAGCCCAGCGTGCTGTCCGCTCGGCCTACCGGCTTCCTAAACCCTGTCGAACAGTCTGTCCTAGTCTACCCTCTCGATGTTGTTGTTGTTGTTAAAGATTCGCTACCTGGAACAAGAAGTTCCAAGTACACGGCACGGGCTATGGTGAGCCCGTAGTGGGATGATGTTACCCTCTCGAACAGTCTGCCCTAGTCTACCCTGTCGAACAGTTGGCCAGGTCTACCCTGTGTGTGTCTCCCATTCATCTTAGGGTCAGTTAATAATCTACTTTCGTCCCTCGTGTCTCTAAGCTCCATCTGCGGCGTGGCTGTGTGTGCCTTTGGAGTTTAAACAGTTGCCCAACACTTGGGCTGGACGGATAGAGCGACGGTCTTGCTTCCTGCAGGTCGGCGTTCAATCCCCGATCGTCCAAGTGGTTGGGCACCATTCCTTTCCCCGGGTGCATAATAAACTAGCCGCCTCCGGCGGCAACAATAACCAAAAATAGTTTGTATCTCCGTCTGTGTCGGATATGAGGATGAGAGAGACTACTGGAGCATGCACAGTATCCTGGGGGACTGAGCAAGCACAGTATCCTGGGGGACTGAGCAAGCACAGTATCCTGGGGACTGAGCAAGCACGGTACCTGGGGGACTGAGCAAGCACGGTACCCTGGGGGATGAGCAAGCACAGTATCCTGGGGGACTGAGCAAGCACAGTATCCTGGGGGACTGAGCAAGCACAGTATCCGGGGGACTGAGCAAGCACGGTACCCTGGGGAACTGAGCAAGCACGGTACCCTGGGGGACTGAGCAAGCACAGTATCCTGGGGGACTGAGCAAGCACAGTATCCTGGGGGACTGAGCAAGCACAGTATCCTGGGGGACTGAGCAAGCACAGTATCCTGGGGGACTGAGCAAGCACAGTATCCCTGGGGGACTGAGCAAGCACAGTATCCTGGGGACTGAGCAAGCACAGTATCCTGGGGGACTGAGCAAGCACAGTATCCTGGGGGACTGACAAGCACAGTATCCTGGGGGACTGAGCAAGCACAGTATCCTGGGGGACTGAGCAAGCACAGTATCCTGGGGGATGAGCAAGCACAGTATCCTGGGGGACTGAGCAAGCACGGTATCCTGGGGGACTGAGCAAACACGGTATCCTGGGGGACTGAGCAAGCACAGTATCCTGGGGACTGAGCAAGCACAGTATCCTGGGGGACTGAGCAAGCACAGTATCCTGGGGGGACTGAGCAAGCACAGTATCCTGGGGGACTGAGCAAGCACAGTATCCTGGGGGACTGAGCAAGCACAGTATCCTGGGGGGACTGAGCAAGCACAGTATCCTGGGGGACTGAGCAAGCACAGTATCATGGGGGACTGAGCAAGCACAGTATCCTGGGGGACTGAGCAAGCACAGTATCATGGGGGACTGAGCAAGCACGATTCCCTGGGGGGAATGAGCAAGCACGGTACCCCGGGGGACTGAGCAAGCACGATACCCTGGGGGGAATGAGCAAGCACAGTATCCTGGGGGACTGAGCAAGCACAATACCCTGGGGGACTGAGCAAGCACGATACCCTGGGGACTGAGCAAGCACGATACCCTGGGGGGACTGAGCAAGCACGGTACCTCGGGGGACTGAGCAAGCACGATACCCTGGGGACTGAGCAAGCACGATACCCTGGGGGACTGAGCAAGCACGATACCCTGGGGACTGAGCAAGCACGGTACCCTGGGGAACTGAGCAAGCACGGTACCCTGGGGGACTGAGCAAGCACGGTACCCTGGGGGACTGAGCAAGCACGGTACCCTGGGGGACTGAGCAAGCACGGTACCCTGGGGGACTGAGCAAGCACGGTACCTGGGGGGACTGAGCAAGCACGGTACCCTGGGGGACTGAGCAAGCACGGTACCCTGGGGACTGAGCAAGCACGGTACCCTGGAGGACTGAGCAAGCACGGTACCCTGGGGACTGAGCAAGCACGGTACCCTGGGGGACTGAGCAAGCACGGTACCCTGGGGGACTGAGCAAGCACGGTACCCTGGGGGACTGAGCAAGCACGGTACCCTGGGGGACTGAGCAAGCACGGTACCCTGGGGGCTGAGCAAGCACGGTACCCTGGGGGACTGAGCAAGTACGGTACCCTGGGGACTGAGCAAGCACGGTACCCTGGGGGACTGAGCAAGCACGGTACCTGGGGGACTGTGCTTTTCATGGTGGATGATCAGGGTTTGCTGTGTTGATTACAGCTTTCTGGGTTTTGTTCGACGGCTATGAGATTGATGTGTAAGAGGTTAGGTGTGGGCACTAGGGTAATGGGTAACCTACGGACACTAGGGTAATGGGTAACCTACGGACACTAGGGTAATGGGTAACCTACGGACACTAGGGTAATGGGTAACCTACGGACACTAGGGTAATGGGTAACCTACGCACACTAGGGTAATGGGTATCCTACGCACACTAGGGTAATGGGTAACCTACGCACACTAGGGTAAGGGTAACCTACGCACACTAGGGTAATGGGTACCTACGCACACTAGGGTAATGGGTAACTACGCACACTAGGGTAAGGGGTATCCTACGCACACTAGGGTAATGGGTAACCTACGCACACTAGGGTAATGGGTAACCTACGCACACTAGGGTAATGGGTATCCTACGCACACTAGGGTAATGGGTAAACCTACGCACACTAGGGTAATGGGTAACCTACGCACACTAGGGTAATGGGTAACTACGCACACTAGGGTAATGGGTAACCTACGCACACTAGGGTAATGGGTAACCTACGCACACTAGGGTAATGGGTAAACTACGCACACTAGGGTAATGGGTATCCTACGCACACTAGGGTAATGGGAACCTACGCACACTAGGGTAATGGGTATCCTACGGACACTATGGTAATGGGTACCCTACGGACTCTAGGGTAATGGGTAACCTACGCACACTAGGGTAATGGGTAACCTACGGACACTAGGGTAATGGGTAACCTATGAACACTAGGCTAATAGGTACGCTTCAAGCTTCATACTGTTAGCCAAGAACAGCTACGTACCCATTTTGACCATGTGTGGTACAGCTGACTAAGGCGCATCTGGGAGCATCCCGTGCATAGGTTCGAACCCTCAACACGGCCCTTGTAGAGTGTGTCAACAGCAACATCATATACAAAACCTGTTGCGTAAAAACAAACAAAAATAATAATCTGGTAAAAGCATTTAGCGCAGAAGGCGGCTCTTGTGTGGCTCGACCTATCAATATGCAAGGAAATATTTTGGTAAATGGATTATAGAGAGAAGCGGGGCTTTATATTTTACTGGGCATTTTGCTGATGACTTGAACCATAAATTTGTGAAGGGCCGTCAGGCGTGTCTAAATTTTGGTTCTCAACAAAGGAAGCAATAAGGATTATAATTATAAGGGACTGGATACCCACCTATCCTAAATGATAACCTTTATAGCAACTAATTGAGCGAATGTACTATTCGCCCAGTCTTTAAAAAGACCTTTTTTTACTTGAACAATGCTAGGCTTAGTATAACTGATATATATAGTACTATATATACTTAGATATACGCCTAGCCCTATATAGCCTATGATAGCGTATATAGGGCTAGGATTGCTTGAATAGATCAAATTAGATTCTTTACTTCATTTAAGATTTTTTTTAGAATGCCATTTTGGCTAAATCAATAATGGAAATGTGATTTTTTATGTAATGTGAAAGTTTGAAGTGTTGGGATCCAATGTACATTTGGTACGTTGCCAGCCGTGTGGCCAGGTATACCATGTCGAACAGTGTGCCTGGTCTACCTGTCGAACATTATGGCCAGATATCAGATACATATTCAGATCACAAGCTCATTGAAGTGCAAACTACCATCAATACTCAGAATAGACCTAAAACGTTGATAAAGCGAGAGGGGCTATTCAGTAAATTCAATTTTAATAATAAAAGGATAGACTGGGAGATAATAAACAGGGAACTTAAAAACATTCCATGGGAAACTGTTTTAAGTAATAAAAGTCCTACAGAAGGAATAGAAAAACTGACTTCGGAAGCGTATCAAGTCTGTCTGAAACATGTTCCTTTGAGGAAAGCCAGAAAGAGATCCAACGTAGAAAGAGAACGCAGAAGACACTATAAACGCAGGAAAAGAATAACGGAACTGCTTATGCAGACACGATTTCCCGTCAAAGAAGGAATAATTTAAATAGGGAGATTGAAGAAATCGAGCGGAAATTGAAACACTCATATGAAACTGAAGAAAGGCAGTTAGAACAGAAAGCAATTCAGGAAATAAAGAAAAATCCAAAATACTTCTTCACATATGCGAAATCAAAAGCAAAAACTACTGCCAGTATTGGACCTATTCGTACAAGTGAAGGTTCATACACGGAGGATGACAAAGAAATTAGTGAAATCCAAAAAGCAGTATGAGGACATGTTTAGCACTCCAATAAACAACATGAAAGTAGAAGATCCAGACAATTTCTTTATGCGGGATATCCAAACCCCTGTAAATATAACTGATATCAACACGAGCGCACTAAATTTTGAAAGAGAAATTGAAAACATGCCCATGCACTCGGCCCCAGGTCCAGACTCATGGAATTCAATATTTATAAAGAAATGCAAAGTGCCGGTAGCACAGGCACTCAGTATAGTGTGGAGGAAGAGCTTGGACACGGGGGAGATACCAGATGCACTTAAAGTAGCAGACATAGCCCCTCTACACAAGGGAGGGAGCAAAGCATTGGCAAAGAATTATAGACCAGTTGCACTAACATCGCACATAATAAAAGTATTTGAGAGAGTGATTAGGAGTCAGGTCACCAATTTCATGGAGACCAATGACCTTCACAACCCAGGCCAACATGGATTTCGAGCGGGAAGATCGTGCCTCTCACAGCTACTTGAGCACTACGATAAAGTCACTGAGGCATTAGAAGAAAAACAGAATGCTGATGTGATATACACGGACTTCGCAAAGGCTTTCGATAAATGTGACCATGGCGTGATAGCACACAAAATGAAGTCAATGGGAATAACCGGTAAAGTAGGACGCTGGATACTCAGTTTTCTGTCAAACAGGACTCAGCGAGTAACGGTCAACCATATAAAATCTAGTCCAAGTGCAGTTAAAAGCTCTGTACCTCAGGGTACAGTCCTTGCACCGCTGCTTTTCCTTATTCTCATATCAGATACAAAAAAATACAAGTCACAGCTTCGTATCATCCTTTGCAGACGACACAAAAATCAGTATGAAAATTACCTCGGCTGAAGACATTGAAAAACTTCAAGCTGATATTAATAAAGTTTTCGACTGGGCATCAGAAAATAATATGATGTTTAACAGTGACAAATTCCAGGTACTCAGGTACGGTAAAAATGAGGACCTTAAACATAATACAGGGTACAAAACACAATCAAATGTGCCCATAGTAGGAAAACAACATGTAAAGGATTTGGGAATAATGATGTCTGACGACCTAACGTTTAGGGAGCATAACCAAGCAAATATTGCGACAGCCAGAAAAATGATAGGATGGATTACGAGAACTTTCAAATCCAGGGATCCCATCACAATGCTTGTACTCTTCAAGTCACTTGTGCTGTCCCGTCTTGAGTACTGTTCAGTACTCACTTCCCCCTTCAGAGCAGGAGAGATTGCTGAAATAGAGGGAATACAGAGAACATATACAGCACGTATAGACGCGATAAAGCACCTAAATTATTGGGATCGTCTCAAAGCTCTCCAAATGTACTCACTAGAAAGAAGACGAGAGAGATATCAAATAATATACACCTGGAAGATACTGGAGGGCCAGGTCCCAAATCTACACAGTAAAATAACAACGTACTGGAGTGAACGATATGGAAGAAAATGCAGAATAGAACCAGTGAAGAGCAGGGGTGCCATAGGCACAATCAGAGAACACTGTATAAACATCAGAGGTCCGCGGTTGTTCAACGTCCTCCCAGCAAGCATAAGAAATATTGCCGGAACAACCGTGGACATCTTCAAGAGGAAACTAGATTTATTCCTCCAAGGAGTTCCGGACCAGCCGGGCTGTGGTGGGTATGTGGGCCTGCGGGCCGCTCCAAGCAACAGCCTAGTGGACCAAACTCTCACAAGTCAAGCCTGGCCTCGGGCCGGGCTTGGGGAGTAGAAGAACTCCCAGAACCCCATCAACCAGGTATCAACCAGGTATCAACCAGGTCTCACTGTCGAACAGTGTGGCAGGTCTACCACTGTCGAACAGTGTGGCAGGCTACCTGTCGAACAGTGGGCCAGGTCTACCTGTTCGAACAGTGTGGCAGGTCTACCCTGTCGAACAAGTGTGGCCAGGGTCTAACCCTGTCGAACAGTGTGGCCAGGTCACCCTGTCGAATAGTGTGGCCAGGTCTACCCTGTCGAACAGTGTGGCCAGGTCTACCCTGTCGAACAGTCTGTCCTAGTCTACCATGAGGTTATCTTGAGGTTATGATTTCGGGGCATTTTAGTGTCCCCGCGGCCCGGTCCTCGACCAGGCCTCACCCCCAGGAAGCAGCCGTGACAGCTTACTAACACCCAGGTACTATTTTTGCTGCTAGGTAACAGAGGCATAGGGTGAAAGAAACTCTGCCCATTGTTTCTTGCCGGCGCCTGGGATCGAACCCAGGACCACAGGATCACAAGCCCAGCGGGCTGTCCGCTCGGCCTACCGGCTTCCTAAACCCTGTCGAACAGTCTGTCCTAGTACCCTCTCGATGTTGGTTGTTGTTGTTAAAGATTCGCTACCTGGAACAAGAAGTTCCAAGTAGCACGGGCTATGGTGAGCCCGTAGTGGATGATGTTACCCTCTCGAACAGTCTGCCCTAGTCTACCCTGTCGAACAGTTTGGCCAGGTCTACCCTGTGTGTTGTCTCCCATTCATCTTAGGGTCAGTTAAATAATCTACTTTCGTCCCTCGTGTCTCTAAGCTCCATCTGCGGCGTAGGCTGTGTGTGCCTTTGGAGTTTAAACAGTTGCCCAACCACTTGGGCTGGACGATAGAGCGACGGTCTTGCTTCCTGCAGGTCGGCGTTCAATCCCCGATCGTCCAAGTGGTTGGGCACCATTCCTTTCCCCCGTCCCATCCCAAATCCTTATCCTGATCCCCTCTCAAGTGCTATATAGTCGTAATGGCTTAACGCTTTCACGTGATAATTCCCACTGCAGAATACAACCTAACGTTCAACCCTTCAAAATCTCCTGTGATTGTTTACAACTCACAGGAATCGTCTTATCGAGATCCCAGACTGAAAATGACTTGGCAGTAAACTTTCCAGCAAAGTATTCTGAAAAGCATCTTGGGTGGGGGGGGGGGGGAATTTATATCCTCAAAGGGCCCACCGGTCAATTGTTCTGATGCTGTTTGTGACCCCGGTCATCTGAAGGTCACAACGCGTGTCATCTGTGAGGTCGGTCATGTGAAGGTCAGAACGCGTGTCACCTGTGAACTCGGTCATCTTAAGGTCAGAACGCGTGTCATCTGTGAACTCGGTCATCTTAAGGTCAGAACGCGTGTCATCTGTGAACTCGGTCATCTTAAGGTCAGAACGCGTGTCACCTGTGAACTCGGTCATCTTAAGGTCAGATCGCGTGTCATCTGTGAACTCGGTCATCTTAAGGGCAGAACGCGTGTCACCTGTAAACTCGGTCATCTTAAGGTCAGAACGCGTGTCATCTGTGAACTCGGTCATCTTAAGGTCAGAACGCGTGTCATCTGTGAACTCGGTCATCTTAAGGTCAGAACGCGTGTCATCTGTGAACTCGGTCATCTTAAGGTCAGATCGCGTGTCACCTGTGAACTCGGTCATCTTAAGGTCAGAACGCGTGTCACCTGTGAACTCGGTCATCTTAAGGTCAGAACGCGTGTCACCTGTGAACTCGGTCATCTTAGGTCAGAACGCGTGTCACCTGTGAACTCGGTCATCTTGATACCTGGGTTGAAAGTCAGGTTATTTAACAGTGTCCAAGTCTGTGTGGATGTGAACTATGGCACCTGTAAGATATTGACCTTGGGTGAGCTTTATTGTCAGTGGGGGTAATGTTCACGACGTAGCTTGGGTGCTCATTGATGACCATCCTCGTACTCGTTGATGGCCATCCTCGTACTCGTTGAGCCATCCTCGTACTCGTTGATGGCCATCCTCGTACTCGTTGATGGCCATCCTCGTACTCGTTGATGGCCATCTCGTACTCATTGATGGCCATCCTCGTACTCATGATGGCCATCCTCGTACTCGTTGATGGCCATCCTCGTACTCGTGATGGCCATCCTCGTACTCGTTGATGGCCATCCTCGTACTCGTTGATGGCCATCCTCGTACTCGTTGATGGCCATCCTCGTACTCGTTGATGGCCATCTCGTACTCGTTGATGGCCATCCTCGTACTCGTTGATGGCCATCCTCGTACTCGTTGATGGCCATCCTCGTACTCGTTGATGGCATCCTCGTACTCGTTGATGGCCATCCTCGTACTCGTTGATGGCCATCCTCGTACTCGTTGATGGCCATCCTCGACTCGTTGATGTCCATCCTCGTACTCATTGATGTCCATCCTCATACTCATTGATGTCCATCCTCACACTCAGTGATGGCCATCCTCATACTCATTGATGGCCATCTCGTACTCATGATGTCTCTTCCTGGCCTGATGTCCAGCCCACACTTGACAACCCATCCTCCTGTTTAGGTAGTACTTATTTTACGATCGTCAATCGTCACGAATTCGTACGTACATAACTTTCAGATAGTATACTGACTAGTAAAGAATTCTTTAAAAAAAACTAAAAAAAACAAGTTAAATATAAATATTCCTAGGCCTAGTTATAGCACCACGGGTACTATATTAGGCCTCATAATCATATAATAGGCCTAGGGAGGTTAGGTTAAGTTACTTTAGTTTGTCAAAGCGACACAAGTAAACAAATAGTTGTCCGGTTTGTCCAGCCCAATAGTGCTGATTTCTACTTAATAATTTCGTTGTAAGTCGGTATATTACTATGGTCGTCATCGTTACTACAAGTACCACCAAACAGGAGGACGGGCTGCACTTTAGGAAAATAATTCAGAAAACGAATGATATATTTTTGTCTGGGAAAAAGTCGCCATCCAGTAAACTCACTCAACTTTATTTTATTGTTTTATAGACACTCGCTTATCGATGGGACATCATTCCAGATATATAAACATAATTGTTAGGAATACAACTCTAAGAATGCGCGATGTTTTTATGGGTGTAGCGGGTGTACTGGACCGGATACCACACCAGCAGGGACCCCCCCCCTCCCCCACCCCCTTGCTGGATATTTGGAATT
>WNGS01000882.1:78909-97776 GCA_020271785.1 Procambarus virginalis | reverse complement strand
TATTATTATTATTATTATATATTAATTATTTTTTCCAGGAGCGATCAGTGGCAGGTAAAATCATCACAGGGTCAGTTAGGAGAGGAACATGACAAAGCACAGTGTGACAATAACCCCTTAAGCGGTGGTGGGGTTAGTCAGCCCAATGGTAATGGAGGGGAGGGGGGGGAGGAAGTGATGAGTGATGATAATGGTGATGATGATAATGGTGATGATGATGGTGGTGGTGACATCTCTCAGGCAGGTCCTAGTGGTCTTAGACCTCTTGACATCAATAGAGATAATGGACTAATTAGTGATGAAAATTTCTCAGATGAGGAGGGGGATGTTATAGCCACCCCCCACTTAATTAATAGGGTGGGGGCCCTGGGGGATCTCTTCACTAGAATGGAATATTCCATCCCCCAACCTTCGCCACAGACCCCATAGGGCTCCTAAGCAACTTTCGGGATTATTACATATCTGAAATAGAGAATTACATGAATTCTCTTAGGGGGCATGGTAATTTTACTTCTTCATTAAAAATCCTTCTCGAGGTGAAGGTTACACTTTTAAAACAACGACTCACAGAAGATGATGACTTTAGGGAACACTTCATAACGACACCTGCTAGACTGGTAACTCTTGAGGAGGTGGGTAATCTTATTGATAGCTGGGTGGGTTATATGATTACACGGTTGGAGGATCTCCTTTCAGAAACAGAAGGGAGTGGTTTCATACTATATAATGTCGATTTCCTGAAAATCGTCATCTGTAATGCTAGTGTACGATCAGTTTTGGGGGATTATGTTCCTTATCCTCCCTTTCTAAGGGGGCGAAATGAGGTTTCAACCCAAACCCTGTAGGAAACAACAGAACATGCATTATTCAATGCATCGCTGCTTTTCTGGCATCACAACAAGGGTGGAAATGGAGACGTATAGGGAGACTTGTAGAGTCTCACTCTAGGGTTAGGAAAATGGTCAAATACGACCATTTATCCTTCCCTCTCTCGTGGGAGGATATCTCTAAATTGGAGAGTAGTAATAAACTGTCCATTTTTTTGTATTCAATACACAAACATAGTGACGGTGTCTATCACGTCTCTCTTTGCCGTCGTGGCAGCAGACAGTACTCAGTCATAGTGCCATTATTGCTCTTGGGGGAGTCTCATGTGGCACTAATAAAAAATTTAGATAAATTCCTACGGAACTTTACACGTAGCCACAGACGAAAGACAGTCTTCTGTAGAAACTGTCTTTCAGAATATCAAAATTCCACAGAGCTAACAAACCACTCATCCTCCTGTGAGCTCACTCAGAAAATTATTTACCCACAGGAGGGGGACACACTTCATTTTACAAATACGTGGAAAGGTTACCCTCCTTCTCATGTGGCTTACTTCGACTTTGAGTCGTACTTAAGCACTGAGGATTGTCTAGGTTCTGTTACAGCCATACATAAGGCTATAGCATACAGCTATATAATTGTTGATAGGAACCACTCAGTTGTTGATAAATTTACATATTTTGGGGAGGATAGTGTCACTCATTTCATGCGACGAGTTGCTACCAAATGGGAAATTATCAGATCCACTCTTCCCTATTATGAAATAGACATGTCTCCTGAGGATATGGTTCATTTTAGGAGGCAGTCACACTGTCAGTTTTGTGAGGAGGTATTTACCCCCACCAATTTCAAGGTTCAACATCATGATCACCTTAGGGAAAAGCTCAATTATAAAGGAGCTCTGTGTAACTATTGCAACCTTCGACACAAGAATGCCCTAGAGAGTTTAGTCCTAATTGCTCATAATATGTCTTATGACATGGGCTTAATTTTGAGGGAGTTTGCTATGGGTTCAAATATTAAGAGCAATATCCTCATGAGACAGGGAACGAAATATCTTAAGGTGGAAATAGGGAAGCTTAAATTTCTCGATTCACTGGCTTTTATTACAGGTAGTCTTTCATCCCTAGCAAAGACCCACATAGATTCAGCCAGCCCCTTAACATTCACTCACTCAATGATAGAAGGTTTGCCTAAAGAGAGTCACCACCTTCTCTTAAGGGGGAAACAATTTTTTCCTTATGAATACACCACTAAAATCACATGCTTTAATGATACAACACTCCCCCCTATTGAAATGTTTTACAGCTCCCTAAACAAATCGGGTATAACTTTGGATGAATATAGTCATTCTAAATTAGTATGGGAGACAACAAGGTGTAGGTCATTGAAGGATTACCTTCTCATTTATTTAAGGTGCGATGTCGGCTTACTAGCTGACATTTTTACACACCACAGAGTAATTCTAAATGACTTATATTCTTTAGAAATGACCCATTACTGTAGTCTCCCGGGCTATTCCTACGACTGCTTCTTGAAAAGCAGCAAAATATCGTTGGAGTTAAGTGCCGACGTGACGTTGCACAACCTCCTCTCACAAAACATTCGAGGAGGTTTTACAACTGCAGTTAGGAGTTACGTCAGAGCTAACAACCGATATGTCAACCCATCTTTTAACCCCGGGAGGATAGATCTTCATTCTTACTGTATTTAGATTTCAACTCCCTTTATGGGAGTTGTATGACTAAGAAATTGCCCTATGGAGGACTAAGGAGACTATCATCTGATGAGATGAACTCCTTCATTAGTGAAGGGAAAATAATGACAGAACAGCCATTCTCTTCTAACAAAGGCTACTGGCTCTTAATTGACACCAAACACATAAGACCTGAAATAGCTAGACTAACAGACGATCTACCCCTTTGTTTACACCATAGGGGAATAAGTATGATGGATATCTCCCCATTTAGTAAGGGGCTTCTGGAAACAAATAACATTACAAAACTCCCTAAAAAAAATATTAAACTGGTTGGTGATCATCTGCCCAAACAACAATATTTCATATCACTTCACCTTTTACAGCTATTTATTGAGATAGGTCTTGAAGTACAGACTATTCATGCAATTTATGAGTTCCATCAATCTGATTTTATGGCGGGTTTGTTAACACAAACGTTAACAATAGAAATGCCTCCACCAGTAACGATAGGAAAACACTTTTTAAGTTGCTGACTAACAGTGTTTTCGGTAAAACACTACTGAACCCAACCCGCTATGCCATTGACACCAAACTAGTGACTTCTGCTAGAGCCTTTTTACGGGAGGTGAAGAATCCACGCTTTAAACGAATGGTGCATTTAGGTGACAATAAATTATTGTCTGTCAGTTCCAGACCATTCATTAAAATTACTCATCCTAATTACATTGGGTTCCAGATTCTTGAGCTAGCAAAATACAGCTTGTACCATTTTTGGTACCGAGTACTTAAGGGGCACTATTCAGATAGAGTACAACTGCAGTATAGTGATACAGACAGCTTCATATTTAGCTTACTCAGCGAAGATGTCTTTGACGAGATGGGGAAAGAACCCCTTAGATCATGGTTAGATACGAGTAACTTTCCTGTAACTCACCCTTTATATGATCCGTCTAAAAAAGGCGTTCTAGGACTTTTAAAGTCAGAAGTTTCAGACAGACACATCCTTGAAGTTGTAGCACTTAAGCCCAAAATGTATAGTGTGCTTTTGCACGATAATTCAAATTCCATCACCGCTAAGGGTATTCCTCGCGCTGTGCAAAGATCTTTAACACATAGCCACTTTAAAGAGACCCTACACAGTAATGGAGTAGTAAATACTTTCCATTATTCACAAATTAGGAATGTGGCGGGGCAAATGTCAACTGTTTTTAATTCTAAGAAAGGCCTCAGCGCATTTGATGATAAGCGCTTTTACCTCAACAAATACTCCAGTCTAGCGTATGGACACCCAGACATACCACAGGATGCCCGGGGAATGCCCCCCGAGAGTGAAAGTGGCGACGTCATTGATCCACAAGGAGCGGAAGGACAACAGCCCTCCAGTGAGAGTGAACCCTATGACGTCAGTAGTCCAATACCTGGGGGGGAAGAATCACTACACCCAATTCACTCTCTGGGGGATGACGATGAGTCATCATCTTCATCCCAGGGGGAGGAGGGGGAGGAAGACCCCACAACGGACCTGTGGGCGCGGAGGCGTCATCTGGTTGGGGAGTATTATAAGGGGAGGGTGGATGACTTACAATTTGACTATGTTTAACCCTACTGTACTTTGTTTAATATAATCTATAAAACTTACGGCTTATTTCTTTTCCCTAATAAATTCTTTGATTTTTAATACTCCTTAAATGCTCTTATATATAAGAAGGGTGAAGTCAAGGCCATTAGGTGCAAGGAAGGGTACGGCTGTCCACCCAAGGTCACCAAGTACGATATGGGTCTGATCATATATATATATATATATATATATATATATATATATATATATATATATATATATATATATATATATATATATATATATATATATATATATATATATATATATGTATATAGCCCCGGAGGGATCGTTCAGCCTTGAACGATTATATATACCACTAAAATACTATAAGTGTGTCAGGAGGGCGTTGACCCTCTTACGGTTCACTCAAGGCCACCCAGTACGAGGGGGGGACCCCACCTCTACTCAGACCAACCTGTTTTTTGTTACACCCGTCACATAGCGGGAATGAGGCGGGGTGTGGCTGGCTCTCACCCGTGTTTAGTATACAATAAATTCATTTTTTTTACTTAAATATACTGTCTTACTACTACTGTATAAATGAACATATCCATACCGCTATATACATCAGTTATCTTGACCACTACTACCAAGATGACCCAATATGGAGTGGCACTATGTGGCTCCCCACTTCTGATTTCCTTATCTGATTTCCATACAAGGAGTGGGATGGGAAGACTGTATAAATGAACATATCCATACAGCTATATACATTAGTTATCTTGACCACTACTACCCTCCCCCCAGATGGCCTAATATGGAGTGGCACTAAGTGGCACCCCGCTTCTGATTTCCTTATCTGATTTCCATACATGGAGTGGTATGGGAAGGCTCGGATTCCCCTACTAATATCAGTGACAGGAATATTACATTTAATAAGTGTTCAGTTTCATGTGATTGTAGGCATTTTTTCTTGGCCATTAATTATTCAATGAGTGAGGTGGTATGTTGCATTACGTGTGTGTATTAACGGCACATAATTTATCTCCGAGCAATGCTAGAGATGAAGTCTCATTATCTGAAGGGAATAGGTCGTGTTGATTTGAATGATTCTCTCAGGTATGGTTGGAAGCTTCAGATCTTTCCTCGTGTTGAGTCTTGTGCTTCTTGGGGCACTAAGAATTACCCTCGTGGCTTCATTTTGTATTACTTCTAGTTTGTTCAAAACAAAGGCGGGGAAGCTAAGTGCAAGGCATGATAATCAACTAGGGATCTAACAAACATATTAGTCTAGCATATTTAATATACCAATATTCTTAATAGTATTTTCCGTGATTTGGCTTTTAACCTACGATGTAGGTCGTTTACAATGTCACTGATGATACCTACTCCAAGGTATTTGTGCTACCTACGTTTCAATGATTTGGTAGTTAACTTTGAAAGCTAGAAGCGCACTGGTTATTTTGGGGAGAGCGATGGATTAAGTTTAGGACCGATGCTTTTATGCAATGCTTTTAGCAGCGAGTGAATCAAGTAGTGCTTGCAGTCTTGTTTGGATATTTGAAACGCCACAAATGTCGTCGACTTAACAGATGACGGCTTCATCAGCTAGTGTGGAAGTACCAGTTTTTGTGCATTAGGACATTGAACAGTGTTGGGCAAAGCGCCCTACTCAGGGGTGTACCTAAATCAAAGGGTGCAGAATGTTTACTTTTGACTCACTTGAAAGAAATGATGCGGTTCTGATGACAAAACATTCTGGGTTCGCAGCATCCAGTGATGCGTGGAAAGATTTCCACAGCTGCTGTTACACTCTGGCTGCAAGTGTGTGTCCCCACCGGGAGTGTGTGTTCTTGAATCTTTAATTGTGAGGGATCCAACGTGTTAGGTGTCTGTGAAGGCCAAGACGCTAATAAAATAATTACATAATAACTAAGTCTATCCATTAGGAATTGAACGAAGATATTATAAACATTACGAGCAGTGAAGCGTCAAGTGAAAGGTAGTCGTAACTAAGAACTATAGGCTATGATGAAAGCTCATAATGACCTACATTATTAAGATGAGCCGATCACCAGCCATGAAACTCGCCACTGGTACAACAGGCAGCACACGGGTTTGTTCTCTGGAAAACTTCAGATTCTGAGCAACCATCAGCTCAAATCATCGCAGTTTTGTGAGGAACAACCCCATCAATACCCAGACACAGAGCTGTTGATGTAACATGACTGTATTCGTGTGTCCGTCCTCCAGAAGTGCATGCCGCACTTTTGTTTGGAAGGAACGTTGCAGATTTAAATTCTTTGATAAATACCGTTGTAGACTAACTGTTGTCCACCTGTCTATATTTGCGCACACCCTAGTACGCAGGCGACCTACACTTAATTGTAGTAATTGTATTAATGATTATTATTATTATGTGGGGGTCTATTATTACGGGGAGGCGGTCGGCCGAGCAGACAGCACGCTGGAATGTTATCCTGTGGTCCCTGGTTCGATCCCGGGCGCCGGCGAGAATGTTGTTGTTGTTTCATATTTAGCTACTCAGGACGAAGTATCCATGTAGCACGGGCTATAGTGAGCCCGTAATTGAGTTTGGTTATACGTGATAACATTTTTCCTGTGATATTTGGGTCTAAGTTTAAAATGGAGGAGGGGATTTCTCCTTTTTCCCTGCTTCTATCGCTTCTGTTTTAGTGCACTGGTTTTAATCTTGTTTTATTAACTTTATCTTGGTGGCGGATGTAGATGCAAAATGCTCACTAATGAGTCCCATTCCTCAACGGCTTTTCTAATCATTGTAGTCGCGGTGGAATGTGCATCTAATGCAGCTGCTGTCGTTTGATTAATGTTGAGTTTGATGTGCAGGGCTTCAGTTACATTCCAGTAAGTAGTGCAACAGTGGCGCCTCTGCTTCAGTTTCACAGATTGTTAATGAGATCATTTGGTTAATTATGTATGAATTAAGGGTAAGTGATCACTGGAGATAGATATTCAACAGCATATTAAGTGGACAAGTTTAAGCAGTTAGGTAGGTAGGTAGGCCGGCAGAGAGAGACAATGGACTGACACATAGTTAGCCATTTTCTTCATGGATGGTAAACTATTATTAAAATGGCATGTACACATTTCCATGTGCGACATTCTTGTGTACACACACACACACACACACACACACACACACACACACACACACACACACACACACACACACAGTTAACACTATAATTGAGAGGGCAGCCTCTGCTGCCTGTAGAAATAGATCCCACCTGCTCATCATGGGCGACTTCAATCACGGAAGGATTGACTGGGAGAACAAGGAACCGCATGGAGGCGGGGATACGTGGAGAGCCAAACTATTAGAAGTGGTGACAAGAAACTTTTTAACCCAGCATGTCGGCGAACCCACAAGGATGAGAGGCAATGACGAACCAGCGAGACTCGACCTAGTCTTCACTCTGAACCACTCCGACATAAGAGAAATCGGTTTTGAGGACCCAGTAGGAATGAGCGACCACAGTGTACTGGTGTTTGAGTACCTGATTGAAGAAGGGTTATTGAACTCGAGGAGGGATACCGAAACCAAAAGGTTAGCATACCGAAAGGGAAACTATGAGGGGATAAGAACATTTCTGACAGAAATAGCATGGGAAACAGAGCTCAGGGGAAAGACGGCTCAAGATATGATGGATTACATCACGCAGAAGTGCAAGGACGCAGCAAACAAATTTGTCCCAGTCCAAAAGGAATACAGAGAAATGAAAATGAGAAACCCATGGTTTAATCAGAGATGTAAGCTAGCTAAGCAGCAAAGTAAAAGGGCATGGAGAAACTATAGGAATAACAGGACTCTGGAGAGCAGACAAAGATACCAGAACGCCAGGAATGAGTATGTCAGGATGAGAAGAGAGGCGGAAAGACAATACGAAAATGATATCGCAAGCAAGGCAAAGACTCAGCCTAAATTGTTGCATAGCCACATCAGGAGAAAAACAACAGTAAAGGAACAGGTTATGAAACTGAGGATAGGGGCGGAAAGATTCACTACAAATGACAAGGAAGTGTGTGAGGAGTTGAATAAGAAATTCCAGGAGGTCTTCACCTTCGAGCAAGGAGAAATTCCAGAGGTAAGAGAGGGAATAGCTAACCAGGAACCACTGGAAGACTTTGAGATTACCAGCGGGGAAGTAAGGAAGTGTTTACTAGAGTTGGATGTGACAAAGGCTATAGGCCCAGATGGAATCTCCCCATGGGTTCTAAAGGAAGGAGCAAGAGAACTGTGCCTACCACTCTCCATTGTGTATAACAAGTCACTGGCAACAGGGGAACTGCCAGATATTTGGAAAGCAGCTAACGTAGTCCCGATATACAAGAAAGGGGATAGACAGGAGGCACTGAACTACAGGCCAGTGTCCCTAACCTGCATACCATGCAAGCTGATGGAGAAGATTGTGCGAAAAAAACTAGTGGAGCATCTGGAGCGAAGGAACTTTGTAACACAGCACCAACATGGGTTCAGGGATGGCAGGTCCTGCCTCACAGGGTTACTTGAATTCTACGACCAGGCAACAAAAATAAGGCAAGAAAGAGAAGGGTGGGCAGACTGCATATTTTTGGATTGTCAAAAAGCCTTTGATACAGTGCCACACAAGAGGCTAGTGCGAAAGTTGGAGATGCAGGCTGGAGTGAAAGGGAAGGTACTCCAGTGGATAGAGGAGTACCTAAGCAACAGGAGACAACGAGTCTGTGTGAGGGGTGAAGTCTCAGATTGGCGAGACGTTACAAGTGGAGTCCCGCAGGGGTCAGTCCTTGGACCTATACTGTTTCTGGTATATGTAAATGATCTCCCAGAGGGTATAGATTCGTTCCTCTCAATGTTTGCCGACGATGCAAAAATTATGAGGAGGATTGAAACAGAGGAAGATAGTAGGAGGCTACAAGATGACCTAGATAGACTGAGTGAATGGTCCAACAAATGGCTGTTGAAGTTCAACCCAAGTAAATGCAAAGTAATGAAACTAGGCAGTGGATACAGGAGGCCAGACACAGGATACAGAATAGGGGATGAAGTACTTAATGAAACAGACAGAGAAAAGATCTAGGAGTTGATATCACACCGAACCTGTCTCCTGAAGCCCACATAAAGAGAATAACGTCTGCGGCATATGCGAGGCTGGCTAACATCAGAACGGCGTTCAGGAACCTGTGTAAGGAATCATTCAGAATCTTGTACACCACATATGTAAGACCAATCCTGGAGTACGCGGCCCCAGCATGGAGCCCGTACCTTGTCAAGCACAAGACGAAGCTGGAAAAAGTCCAAAGGTATGCTACTAGACTAGTCCCAGAACTAAGAGGCATGAGTTATGAGGAAAGGCTGCGGGAAATGCAACTTACGACACTGGAAGACAGAAGAGTAAGGGGGGACATGATCACAACCTACAAAATCCTCAGGGGAATTGACCGGGTAAACAAGGATGAACTATTCAACACTGGAGGGGCGCGAACAAGGGGACACAGGTGGAAGCTGAGTACCCAAATGAGCCACAGAGACATTAGAAAGAACTTTTTCAGTGTCAGAGTAGTTAGTAAATGGAATGCACTAGGCAGTGATGTGGTGGAGGCTGACTCCATACACAGTTTCAAATGTAGATATGATAGAGTCCAGTAGGCTCAGGAAACGGTACACCAGTTGATTGACAGTTGAGAGGCGGGACCAAAGAGCCAAAGCTCAACCCCCGCAAGCACAATTAGGTGAGTACAATTAGGTGAGTACACACCCCTCCTCCTCGCCCCTCCTTATCCCCTCTCCTTCCATGTGACCCCCCACCCTTGCGAGGGGGGTGGGTGGTTCCCCTCACCCCCTCTATCCTTTCCCCTCCCGACCTCTCAACCTCTATCTGACTCCCAACCTTACCCTATCTCCCAACCCCTCTATGCCTATCAGACCCTCCCTAATCTTCAGACCCAGTATGCCCTTCCTACCCCAGACCTACCTACCCAGGCCCTGCCCCAAACCCTCCTACCTACCTTCCTAGAAGCCCAGCCCCCATTAGTCCCCCAAGCACCCCTCCCGACCTCTTTCACCCCCATACACCCCCGGACCCCCCCCCCTTACACCCCCGGATCCCCCCGGACACCCCCCGGATCCTCCCCACCCCCAGTCATCCCCCAGACACCCCCCAAGACCCCCCCAGGTCCCCCCCTGCCCCCAGTCACCCCCCAGACACCCCCAGATCCCCCCAGACCCCCAGAGAAAGGGGGAACCCTGGTACAGGAGTTTCCATGAAGAGTCTCAAGGTATGGTACACCAATGCTGATGGGGTATCTAATAAAGCGGAAGAGATAAAAGAAAGAGTGAGTGAGGCAGATCCTGACATAGTTGCAATTGTGGAAACTAAAATTAATGACATGATCTCAGATGCAATCTTTCCTGAAGGGTACCAGGTGATGAGAAAAGAGAGGACACAGAGACAGGGAGGGGGAGTGGCACTCCTAATAAAGAGGAAATGGAAGTTTGAAGACCTGGGAAATCAGGTTACCAATGAGAGCACAAGCTTCATACATGGAACTCTGACAGTAGATGGGAGGAAGATTGTGATCTTGGTAATCTACAATCCCCCACCAAACAGTAGAAGACCCAGGCAGGAGTATGATGACAACAACAAGGCATGCATAGATGTACTGCAGAAGGCAGCAACACAAGCCCACAGAATGAGAGCGAAGCTGCTGATCATGGGGGACCTAAATCATGGAGAGAAATTGGGAATCAAGGAATCCCCATGGAGGGGACGAAACGTGGGGAGCAAAATTAGTAGATGTTATAGACAGGAATTTCCTAACACAGCATGTGAAGGAAGACACAAGGGAAAGAGGAAGGGATGCACCGAGCCTATTAGACCTGATTTTCACCCAGAACGTGGAAGATATCGAGAATTTGGAGCATGAAATACCTCTAGGGGCCAGTGACCATTGTGTCCTAGTCTTTGACTACATGATGGAATTCAAACTTATGACCATGGGACAAGAGATCTGGGAAAGGAGAGTTGACTACAGGAAAGGGGACTATAGGAGGATAAGGGACTATCTGGGAGAAGTACAGTGGGAGGAAGAAATTAGAGGAAAAACAGTCCAAGATATGATGGACCTAGTCATACAGAAATGCCAAGAGGCCGAAGAGAGATTTATACCAACAGTAAAGGGAAAAAATAAGAAGGAATATAATAACCCTTGGTTTAATAGACAGTGTCAGGAAGCAAAAATGGCCAGCAGGCGGGAGTGGAGGAAGTACAGAAGACAAAGGACAGAGGACAACAGGATCAGATGCAACAGAGCTAGGAACGATTACATTAACATAAGACGAACATCGGAAAGGGACTATGAGAACGATATTGCAATCAAAGCGAAGAAACAACCTAAGCTACTACACAGTCATATAAGAAGAAAAATGTCGGTGAACGACCAAGTGACAAGACTAAGGAAGGCAGAGGGGGCATATACTGAAAGTGACAAGGAAATCTGTGAGGCACTGAATGCCAGTTTCCATGGAGTGTTCACTACTGAGCCTGAGCAGCTCCCATTGTTGGAAGGGGTTACCCTAGATGAAAGACTATCAGATGTAGAGGTGACAGCAGAGGAGGTAATGAAACAATTGACAACTCTAAATCTAAATGATGCATCTAAAGCAGTAGGACCAGACAAAGTATCACCGTGGATACTAAAAGAAGCAGCGCAGGCCCTCAGCGTGCCTCTGGCAATGATCTTTAATGAGTCACTTATGTCGGGAGAATTGCCCAGTTGCTGGAAGAAGGCAAATGTCGTGCCGATCTTCAAGAAAGGCGATAGGGAGGAGGCACTTAACTATAGACCTGTATCACTGACAAGCATCCCCTGCAAAATACTAGAAAGAATAATTAGGCTACGACTGGTTGCACACCTGGAGAACGTTAGGTTTGTGAACAAACATCAACATGGGTTCTGGACAGGGAAATCGTGCCTAAGAAACCTTCTGGAATTCTATGATAAAATAACGAGGATAAGACAGGACAGAGATGGTTGGGCAGACTGCATATTTCTGGACTGCCAAAAAGCCTTTGATACAGTACCGCACATGAGACTGCTGTTCAAACTCGAGAGGCAGGCGGGGGTGGGGGGAAAGGTCCTGGCATGGATAAGGAACTACCTAACAGGAAGGAGCCAAAGAGTTACGGTAAGGGGCGAGAAGTCGGACTGGCGAACAGTAACAAGTGGAGTACCACAAGGATCGGTGCTGGGACCAATTCTATTTCTTGTATATGTTAACGATATGTTTACGGGTGTAGAGTCCTACATGTCGATGTTTGCGGATGACGCAAAGTTGATGAGAAGAGTTGTGACAGATGAGGATTGCAGGATCCTCCAAGAGGACCTAAACAGGTTGCAGAGATGGTCAGAGAAATGGCTACTGGAGTTTAACACCAGTAAATGTAAAGTTATGGAAATGGGATCAGGTGATAGGAGACCAAAGGGACAGTACACAATGAAGGGGAACAGCCTACCTGTAACGATTCGAGAAAGAGATCTGGGAGTGGATGTGACACCTAATCTAACTCCTGAGGCACATATAAATAGGATAACGACAGCAGCGTGCTCTACACTGGCGAAAATTAAAACTTCATTCAGAAACCTAAATGAGGAGGCTTTCAGGGCACTTTACACTGCCTACGTGAGACCTGTCTTAGAGTATGCAGCGCCATCATGGAGCCCCCACCTGAAGAAACACATAAGGAAACTGGAGAAGGTTCAGAGGTTTGCGACGAGGCTTGTCCCAGAGTTGCGAGGGATGGGATATGAAGAGCGTCTGAAGGAACTGAACCTTACGACACTAGAGAAAAGAAGGGAGAGAGGAGATATGATAGGGACATATAAAATACTCAGGGGAATTGACAAAGTGGAAATAGATGAAATGTTCACACGTAATAATAACAGAACGAGGGGACATGGGTGGAAACTGGAAACTCAGATGAGTCACAGAGATGTTAGGAAGTTTTCATTTAGCGTGAGAGTAGTGGAAAAATGGAATGCACTTGGGGAACAGGTCGTGGAAGCAAATACTATTCATACTTTTAAAACTAGGTATGATAGGGAAATGGGACAGGAGTCATTGCTGTAAACAACTAATGCTCGAAAGGCGGAAACCAAGAGTCAATGCTCGATCCTGCAGACACATATAGGTGAGTACATATAGGTGAGTACACAGTGTGTCAGGTGACAAAGATTAAGCAAGAAAGAGAGGACTGGGCAGATTGCATTTTCTTGAATTGTTGGAAAGCCTTTGACACAGTACCGCACAAGAGGCTGGTACATTAGCTGGAGAGACAGGCAGGTGTAACTGGTAAGGTGCTCCAGTGGATAAGGGAGTACCTAAGCAATAGGAAGCAGAGAGTTTCGGCGAGAGGTGAGACCTCCGGTTGGCGTGAAGTCACCAGTGGAGTCCCACAGGGCTCTGTACTCGGTCCTATCTTGTTTCTGATATATGTAAATGATCTCCCGGAGGGTATCGATTCATTTCTCTCAATGTTTGCGGACGATGCCAAATTTATGAGAAGGATTAAAACAGAAGAGGACTGTTTGAGGCTTCAAGAAGACCTAGACAAGCTGAAGGGATGGTCGAACAAATGGTTTTTAGAGTTTAACCCAACCAAATGTAATGTAATGAAGATAGGTGTAGGGAGCAGGAGGCCAGATACAAGGTACCATCTGGGAGAGGAAATTCTTCAGGAGTCAGAGAAAGAAAAAGACTTGGGGGTTGATATCACGCCAGACCTGTCTCCTGCAGCACATATCAAGAGGATAACATCAGCGGCATATGCCAGGCTGGCCAACATACGAAAGGCATTCATAAACTTGTGTAAAGAATCATTCAGAACTTTGTATACCACATATGTCAGGCCAATCCTGGAGTATGCAGCCCCAGCATGGAGTCCATATCTAGTCAAGGATAAGACTAAACTGGAAAAGATTCAAAGGTTTGCCACCAGACTAGTACCCGAGAAGAGACTGTATTAACAAATCAGCAACACCACGTTACCCCGTTCCAGAGACCCAGAAACGTTCACCAACATTTCACAGGGCCTGCCCCAGACCACATATTTGTCAATTTACATAACTGCTGCAGTGTTCCGGGGCTACCAATACCTTGTGCACAAGGCGGATGATGGCCACGTAGCTGCAAGTGCTCCCACGGTATATTCAGTCAGCTAGGTTTAGCCCCCATACTTTCCTCTCACGCTAAAACTTCTCTTGCCAGAATCTCCTAACCAAAGCTGAAGCATCACCTTCTTGAGTATTTACACATGTTTGATTAAACTGGCGGAATAGAAGACAGACTAACAGAAGTATGGACGAAAAGGGGGGGGGGAAGAGGATTGAAATGTAACCTAAATTGTTAGCTTAACATTAACCATATGAAGACGAGGAGTCAACGTGGTTGAAATATTTTTACCAAACAATAGAAAGTGAAGGGACGACGTTACGGTACATCGTCCTGGACCATTCTCAAGTCGATTGTGAATCGACTGATCGATTTTGAATCTATTACAATCGACTTGAGAATGGTCCATGACGGACCGAAACGTCGTCGTCCCTTCACTTTCTAGTGTGTGGTTTGGTCAACTTTAACCATACGATACACCACAACTAAATGTTAAAATTATGGGGTCAGAAGAATTGTTTACTATAATAGCTGAAGTGGTTAACACATGAAGTACTTTAGACTATACCTAAAAGGTCACCGCTTCAAGGTATAGTGTTAAACTATTAAAATTATTAAACGTGTTCCCTTCACCTATTTTACTTTAGTGGGTATATATACCTACTACATAATGATCAATTGCGATTCGAGGTAAGTTTTTCCAAGTAACTTTAATCCCTCCATACCTGCAGTAGCGTTGTAAGAGACCAATTTCTTGGGGTCATGTTGACCATACCTGCAGTGCCGTTGTACAGATGCACCCTCGAACATACCTGAAATTACACATTAAATATATCAAAATACTAAATTGAACATCTTCATGTAAAGTTTGAGAAACATCCCGCAAGACAATATCAGGTCAGAATTTGGTTCATCTATAAAGCTGACTTACCACAGAATGGCAAAACCCAACCTCTGACTTGACTCATCCACAGCTCGTTCTCAACACAATGACCAAGTGGTCGTTAACCCGACAGCCAAACATGAACGTTCTCATCACAATGACCAAGTGGTCGTTAACCCGACAGCCAAACATGAACGTTCTCAACACAATGACCAAGTGGTCGTTAACCCGACAGCCAAACATGAACGTTCTCATCACAATGACCAAGTGGTCGTTAACCCGACCGCCAAACATGAACGTTCTCATCACAATGACCAAGTGGTCGTTAACCCGACAGCCAAACATGAACGTTCTCAACACAATGACCAAGTGGTCGTTAACCCGACAGCCAAACATGAACGTTCTCAACACAATGACCAAGTGGTCGTTAACCCGACAGCCAAACATGAACGTTCTCATCACAATGACCATGTGGTCGTTAACCCGACAGCCAAACATGAACGTTCTCAACACAATGACCAAGTGGTCGTTAACCCGACAGCCAAACATGAACGTTCTCAACACAATGACCAAGTGGTCGTTAACCCGACAGCCAAACATGAACGTTCTCAACACAATGACCAAGTGGTCGTTAACCCGACAGCCAAACATGAACGTTCTCATCACAATGACCAAGTGGTCGTTAACCCGACAGCCAAACATGAACGTTCTCAACACAATGACCAAGCGGTCGTTAACCCGACAGCCAAACATGAACGTTCTCATCACAATGACCAAGTGGTCGTTAACCCGACAGCCAAACATGAACGTTCTCTTCACAATGACCAAGTGGTCGTTAACCCGACAGCCAAACATGAACGTGAAGAACGCTTCACATTTAACTTGTCCTCAGTCTATGCTCGTCCGTACACTGACCCACAACAGTTCATACATTTTAACACTATTTAAAATAATTTTTGATATGCGACCTAATATATATTAATATTTATCAGGTGAGGGAGACAGGTTGAAATACACTCAGATGCTATAATTTCCTTCAACTACTATCTGACCTATACACAATTAACATTACACATTAATATTTACTTATATTGGACACAATATAGTACTTTGTTACACTGAACGTTAATGTTAATTAAGGCGTCTCTGGGGTTGGCTGCAGCGTGGACGACACTGACTCAGGATGGTTAGTTTCATTCACATAGGATGGGCCGGGAGTATAAGGGAGGTGGGAGAATACGAAGCTTGCTAGATTAGAAGTCTTTGGTCCATATTTCAAGGATTGAAATCTGATAGTTCACAAGAAACGTCATATAACAGAGAATTTAACTATTATAATAATTGTGAACTTTTACACCTGTTTTTGATCGAGCGGTCAATTTCTCAATAAAGTTGACTCATGCCGCTGTTGTGGAACAGTTAATCACAATGCAGTCGTTTTATAACATTTGTTTTAATACGCTTCATCAAAAGTCTTAAGCTGGGCAAGTCTCTGCTCAAAGGTATAATACTCTATCATTATCTTATCAAACGAATAAACCAGAGCTAACTGATTTATTTTAATTAAATCCTTAACATCTTGTAACTATGCTTATTTAGACAGTCAGCAAATATAGACTATTCTACCAACAGAATACCCTGTGATAAAATAACTAATCATCTAGAGTAACTTGCCTGTAAGTCTGGCGCAGGTGACCTCATGCACAGGACTGTCCAGGTGACTAATTTAGTAAAACCAATGAGGCGGGCGGTGAGCAGCACCTCTCCCCACGCCGGCCCGCGCCACACTGCCCACCGCGCCTCTTGACTAGCTTGGCCTGATGGGTCAACTACCTGTGACGTCATTCACCTCACCTGACATGAGGCCGTCTCTCACAAATAATTCCAAGTCACTTCAACAAATTAATATAGAGTTATTTCTATTAATGTGAAGTATGAGCAAGTTGAGTATGTATTAAAGCACAACTTCACTACTGACATTAAACCCACTACCACACCCACCTAGTAGTTTAGAAGCTCCATAACGTCTTCTGTAACTGTTATGTTGGGGGTCTAGGCCAGAGGCCAGGTACAGTAACCGGTTACGGTGTTCAGCGTCCTGTGTGTGTGTGTTGGGGGTCTAGGCCAGGGACCAGGTACAGTAACCGGTTACTGTGTTCAGCGTCATGTGTGTGTGTGTTGGGGGTCTAGGCCAGGGGCCAGGTACAGCAACCGGTTACGGTGTTCAGCGTCCTGTGTGTGTGTGTGTTGGGGGTCTAGGCCAGGGACCAGGTACAGTAACCGGTTACTGTGTTCAGCGTCATGTGTGTGTGTGTTGGGGGTCTAGGCCAGGGGCCAGGTACAGCAACCGGTTACGGTGTTCAGCGTCCTGTGTGTGTGTGTGTTGGGGGTCTAGGCCGGGGGCCAGGTACAGCAACCGGTTACGGTGTTCACCGTCTTGTGTGTGTGTGTTGGGGGTCTAGGCCGGGGGCCAGGTACAGCAACCGGTTACGGTGTTCACCGTCTTGTGTGTGTGTGTGTTGGGGGTCTAGGCCAGGGGCCAGGTACAGTAACCGGTTACGGTGTTCACCGTCTTGTGTGTGTGTGTGTGTTGGGGGTCTAGGCCAGGGACCAGGTACAGTAACCGGTTATGGTGTTCAGCGTCCTGTGTGTGTGTGTTGGGGGTCTAGGCCAGGGACCAGGTACAGTAACCTGTTATGGTGTTCAGCGTCCTGTGTGTGTGTGTTGGGGGTCTAGGCCAGGGGCCAGGTACAGTAACCGGTTACGGTGTTCAGCGTCCTGTGTGTGTGTGTTGGGGGTCTAGGCCAGGGACCAGGTACAGCAACCGGTTACGGTGTTCAGCGTCCTGTGTGTGTGTGTTTACTGTGTGCCTGTAGGGTCGAACTCTTTGCTCTTGGACTCCGCCTTTTTAATTTTAGGTTGTCTAATTTACCGATTCAAGACCTATTTTTTCCTCTATCATATCAACTACATATACTGTAGTTGGGACATGTTCTATACTGTTCTAAGGGACATGTCAATGTCCCTTAGAACCTTATATTTTATCATATTTCCTTATCTCTCCTTTCCTCGAATGTGGTATGGTCGAGTTCTCACATTCTTTCCTCGTATTTTACGCCCTTAAACTCAGGAACGAGTCTCGTTACGTATCTTTGTTCCTTTTCTAGTTTAATATGGTACTTTTTTTAGGTAAGAGTTCCATGTTGTGAACGTATATCTTAGTGCAGGTCCCTCCTTCGCTGCATATTGGGCTTCCAAAGCCCCCTTGTCATTCACTCGGCCCTTTCATAGGCTCGGAACACATTCCTGTCACACTCCACATCTCAAAAAAAATCTTCATACAGAGTTTCCCACGTTTTGTATACAACAAAGCTGACTGGGCAGTATTCACAGTGTGCAAGGCACAGACCGAACATTCACAAATGATGGCAAAACACCCTAGAAAATTGTATTGTATGAGGTGTAGTTAAGTGTCAATCACAAACACCTCTCATCACCCACAGACGAAGAGACTCTTTTTACCCCTTCCATGTGACCTGGAAGACGTATCACACACTACCAAAACAGATTCCTACAAAACCAGCACAGATACGGTCAAGTACTCTAGGGCCTCACTATACTATGCAAATATGTACACAATAGCCTGGTCGATGATCACGCCAAGCACTGGACTCGTCTAGGTAAATTAG
This sequence comes from Procambarus virginalis, assembly GCA_020271785.1. Classification (NCBI taxonomy): domain Eukaryota; kingdom Metazoa; phylum Arthropoda; class Malacostraca; order Decapoda; family Cambaridae; genus Procambarus; species Procambarus virginalis. The sequence continues at coordinate 78,924 of WNGS01000882.1, read as the reverse complement.
CAGAGCAGCACAGAA
>WNGS01000882.1:38974-53441 GCA_020271785.1 Procambarus virginalis | reverse complement strand
CCCACCCTACCAATTACCGTTGGAGTGCCACAGGGCCAGCCTCTTAGGACTTTCTATTTCTTAGATATATAACGATCTGCCTAATGTCTCTAATATTCTCAAACCTATATTGTTTGCTGACGATACTACTCTTATCTATTCAGACCTCAACCCACATACACTAACTAATGTTGTGAATAATGAATTAAAAAAAGTCCACTTATGATGTCAACTAACAAACTAACATTAACATCGAAAAGACTTACTACATCTTATTTGGAAGCAAATCATCAAATGCAATTCAGCTACAGATAGACAACATTAACATCAGTAATAAAAATGATGGCAAGTTTCTGGCCTATTCCTAGACAAGAGACTCAACTTCAGCACCCACATTCAACACATAACTAAGAAAGTCTCTAAGACAGTTGGTATACTCTCCAAAATCAGATATTATGGTCCTAACTCTGCTCTCCTCTCTCTCTATTATGCTCTAATCTACCCCTATCTTAATTATGGTATCTGTGCATGGGGGTCTACCACTGCAAACCACCTTAAGCCCATCATCACCCAGCAAAATCTGCTATCAGAATAATAACTAACTCTGCTTTCAGACAACACTCAGCTCCCTTGTTTAAATCCCTAAACTTGCTAAATATTAACTCCCTCCATACATTCTCTTGTGTCAACTACATCTACAAAACCCTGTTCTTAAATGCAAACCATGCTCTGAAACTCTCTCTGGACAGATGTAATAGGACCCATTATCACCACACCAGAAATAAATATCTCTTTGATATCCCCAGGGTCAAACTTAATCTGTGTAAACACTCTATGCAAATTAAGGGACCTAGTCTATGGAACTCACTCCCTAGTGAATTGAAAAACTGTAAAACTTTTGCCTTATTTAAAAACAAAACCAAAAAGTACTTAATTTCATCTTCTTAGTTTCCTACACTGAGCTTTATTTTTTGCTCTGTATCTAGTGTTACCCAATCTCCTAATTCTTATGTACTTAACCCAAACAACCTTATCATTGTGGTCATTGCTGTCTTCCTTTATGTGCTAGCCATTCGCTGTATTGTGCCTACCAAATTTTGTCAACTACCATTCAAGCTTTCATTGCAATCAATCTTAGCTACCTAAGTGCTTTATTATACTGTACCTACAATTTTCTCTCATCTTTTTTTTTCTTTTTTCTTTTCTTGCCATGTAACTGTTATCATTTCTTTTTTATAATTTTTGCTAGTATTTACCTACTAAAATTTTTCTTAGATTAAGGACCTGCCCGAAACGCTGCGCGTACTAGTGGCTTTACAAGATTGTAATTACCATATTATATATTCTCACATTCCCAATGTACCTTCTTGTATATGAATAAATAAATAAATAATAAAAATAAATAAAGTGGGTATAGGCGTCTGCACTACATGCCCGACAAGCTACTGAGCGCTACTATAAAAACATTTATAGCTCAAGTGAAGATACATATATGTCTATTGTAATGTATTTAAAATGAAGCTCATATTTCTATCTTGCTTAAGACATGTATAACATTTGTGTTTATTAAAGAATTTACGTGAAATAAACATTGATCTGAGAGAGAGTTGCTCTGTCGTTCAGTCTGTACGGGGTCGGAGCTCCGTAATTATTAAAATACATGTATCTTCATTAGAACTTTAAATATGTCTATGGTAAAGTGCTTAAAGTAAAGCTTATATGTCTGCCTTTCTTGAGACATAAAACATATATGTTTATTAACGAATTCACGTGAAATATACATTGTTCTGAGAGAGAGTTGCTCGGTCGTTCGATCTGTCCGGGGTCGGAGCTCGGCTATTACAAAAGTACACCTATCTTCGCTTTAAATTTAAATATGCCCATGGTAATGTATTTAGAATGAAGCTTATATTTCTATCTTTCTTGTGACATATAAAAACTCTTACGTTTATTAAGGAATCTGCGTGAAATAGGCATGGTTCTGAGATGAATGCTGCAGTTTTCGAGCTCGACGAGCGATGAAAACTGCCCCTTTTATACAACTACAAATATCTTCGGTTTTACTTAAAATATTTATCTGGTAGACGTTTTACAGATAGGTCGCGTTTTTGTCTTTCTTCTGGTTAATAAATAATTTTGGTTTAATAAGTCATCAAGATGTTTTCAACAATATTCTTTCGGCGTTCGTCTTTTCCAACATGGGCGACCCTTTTGGAAACGCGTTACTTGGGTTAACCCATCACATAGTTGGGTCTGTTTCCATTATTGTTCGGAACATTTGTTACTTTTAAAATGCTAAGCTAACCTACATACCTAAATACATAGATACACAGATTTACGTATGCCCTACATAAAGTGTTCGAAGTGTCATGAATGTGCATTTACAAAGGTGAAATGCAATTCTGATCAGCAATTCCATATGTACTTTATACACATACATATACATACACACACACACATATATACGTACATATACATATATACATGCATATATATACACACACATGCATTCACATACATTTGTCTCTTTTACTCTGACCGGGTGAGATAGCTGATAGAGAAACTAGTGTGCAATTAAGCACTTAATCACTGAAGGTGATTATAAGGTGCTTTTACAAGCTCAGGTTATATAGTTACATCACATACATTGTATAAATGATACATTACATGGTCAATCTTGGATACAAGTCCAATATATCATCAAGTGTTCCAGTACTCATATAGTAATTACACAATTCAGCATACCTCAGCCCAGGAGGGCGAAAGTCAGTCAATATGGGACATTCTACAATATAATGTTCAAGAGAGTGCATGTTTTCTCTTTCACAAAGTTGACACATTGTGTACTCAAATCAAATGTCAAATCAAATGTTTATTTAGGTACTCGACATTTGAGTTTTGAGAAAGATGTCGGATACGTCTATATCCCAGGCGAATTCTGGCCACTATAACATCACATTGCTGGGTTCTTGTTCTATTAGTCCCATATGTGAATGTCTTCTCACGATATCTATCATAATATTTAATGCTACAACTTTCAGGTCTTTGTGAATTTGTTAGGTCGGTGAGATCTTCATTAGATATTTGTTTAAGTATTCTCTTTGTCACTGCTAATGAAACACCCATATCAATTTCTACCACTGGTTTTCTACAGGCTGTCTTTGCAAGCATATCAACAGTGTCATGCCTCGAGATGCCAACATGTGATGGTATCCATAGGAATTTAATTTCAAATCTGTTTTCTTTAGCAGCTAAAACATTCATTCGAATATCACTGACTATTTTATGGGTGTCACTACTATGTGCGTTCAATGCCAGGAGTGCACTCTGCGATAGTGGGCGGTAGTGGACCCCCTACCGACCCTGTGGGCGGCAGTGGACCCTATATACTAATCCTGTGGGCGATACTGGACCCTATACTCATCCTGTGGGCGGTAATGGACGCCATACACATTCAGTGGGTGTTATTGGACCCCATACCCATTCTATGGGTGGATGTGATCCCCATACCCATCCTGCGGGTGGATGTGACCCCCCAATACCCATCCTGTGGGTGGTATTGGACCCCTTACCCACCTAACAGGTGGTAGTGGACAATATACCCATCCTATAGTTGCTATAGTAGACACCATACCATCTTGTTTGCCGTAGTTTGCCCCATAAACATTCCAACGTAACATCGTTTTCTGTTAGCGTTCCTACAAAACATTCTTTAAATATTTTTAAAGCACAGACTATGGTATATAATATTGATTGGTGAAGCACTGTATTCTATGTAATAATTTATAGTGCTTATTATAATTTACTAAGAATAACTAATATTTCTCAAAACAAAACTACGAGCCTTCAATAGGATGTAGCTGATCTGTAATATTCTAAGAGCATGGACAATAGTAGGTAAATTTCACAACCCATATGGGTCCTGAAAACTACAATTTTCGTTATAATTGATCCAATCACGACTATTCTGCTATCTACGTTGATGGACGGGTACTGCGAGACGTAAATTGGTACGTGAGGAAGAGTTTGGGCCTTGGTAAAAAAGGTAACTGGGAATATATCACATATGTACTAAATCACATTCAACATATAGACTTTAAGCATTAAGTCATATATGTGCTGTCTTGTGTGAGGACGGGTTGACCACATACAGACAAGGTTAGAGGTGACACCCTGGCTTCAGGATCTCAGTTGATGCCGTTGATGGGTTCTCTCAATTCGGTGCTTGTTGCATGGTATTGACCGGGTTGCCCCTGTCTGAAAAAACATCATTTGGTCTAGTTTCCTTTTGTCCAATGATTTTGTGAACGAATAGACAAATAGCAAACAAATAATGCCTAAACCATACACAAGCCATACCATACCATACACAAGTAATTTTTGTTTGACATAGAAAAGTAACAAGGGAGGTTAGTAGACCTGCCTTAACACGAGTGAACCCTTATGGCCTGGGAGCACGAAACTAACCTAAGTTATCTATGACTGGAACCACTGAGTTCCACTGACTTGCATAATCATCCTTTATGATAAAGGCATTGTAATGACTCCTATAATATCCTTGACCATCCCAGCCAGAAGGCTGCCCATAGGTACCAGCGAGACAGACCTTGGTCCCAGACCAGAGGAGACAGAGTGCACGGATGGATGTGCACTCCTGGAGATTCCACACAGATATACGTCTGGTCATACTCTCTCTCATACCTTAAGTCGTGAAATTCCGTTCTCTCATACCAGGACAAACTTGTGCCATCTTCTTATTCTAATGGGTGATGTAGTCGTTCATGTCTGTGAAGCCTTTATCCTTGAGATTTGCTACCTATGGTATTTGTATAATAGCTTCCTTATTTCCCTTTCGGTATGCCAGACTTTGGACTTTTGGTCCCTTCCATAAGTTATCCATGCTACCACCATATATTCAAAGGTCAATAGTGATCACTCAGTCCCATGGGGCTTCGGACTTAATTTCCCTCATGTGAATCATTTAGTGAATTATAGGTAGTAAAGTGATTTCATCATTTACTCGTCACGTGGATCCTCTTACATGTTGGTTTAAAAGGCTTCGTGTTATGTCCAATAGTTCAGCTTGCGTTGTACCACTATACGGTTCTTGTATCTATCCATGGTTGAAGTGTCCATGATTAGAATTTGGGATAGATTTCTAACAGGCGAGAGTCTGCCCTTTCAGTTATAGTGGGTACTGCTATGTTTGTCATAATCTTGTCTGTCATTTAAAAGGAGGGTTGTATATCACAGCTGCTATTTTTGGTCCTCCCATCGTCACGATGCCTGTTATGTAGTATGTGAACTCCTCGCTGTCCGGGATATCCATCTCTTCGAAACTCCAGTCCTTATCAGCAAGGCTGCCACTCCTCCCCCTTCCTTACATCTGTAGTGTTATAATGTTGGCGCGACTACACAGCCTTGTGGCACTCCAGCATTACAGTCAAAGTAGTCAGTGTGTTGTTGGAGGAATCTTGCTTTCATTTTGTAGTTGTCAAAAATATTTGGTCGGAAGTGGAAGGTCAATCATTATTTTCATTTTCTGGTGGTCAAGCCAGTGTGTCGATGGCTTTTACAGATTCTACTGACAAGTGTTCCCTTGATATATTGTGGTTAATGTGCAGCTTCTCAGTATGTTAGTTTTGTGCAGGTCGGTTGGGCCTGACTCAGATTTTCAGTGTCGGTCTGGTGGACGTTTTGTGATGCCCATTTACAAACGTTTCGGATCTAAACAAATCGCAGGTTTCTATACCGGTGCTTTCAGGCCGTTGGGAGTCGGAAATTTCTCTATTAGACTTGTGTTGAGAACAAATTTTTGGCAAGAGATGGGGGAGGGGTATGTAGGTTTAATAAACCATCATTCTTACACGCAAATTTTGCTGTAATGTTTGTCATTATGGTGGGTTATATTTGTGAAATGGTATCAATACAAGAGATTCTAAACACTTTATACTGTGCAGTGAGCAGGATATTTAAGTCAAATTATAAATCTTTGTCGGCCGTGCATGAAACCTTTTCAAGAGCAGGCTTTGAAGCACAATTATTCCTTCTGTTGTGACGTTCAATGTATTTGTAGCTAGTTGTAGTGAAGCCAGTTGTTTAACCTGACACTGATAGTCTGTGTGAAAATATTGTTTCTGTTGTGATGGGTTGTGGTATCGCAGCTATACTGAACCAAGATGGTATGGCTCTCCCATACATAATGAAAAAAAATTCTGCTATTGGCCCTGCACTGTGTTTAGTCGCAGGTGGAAACAAAAAGCAAATAATTAAACAATTTACTGAAATATTAATGAACATAAATGCCCCTGAAAATACTTGGCTATCATGTAATGCAAAAGTGAACAAGTTAGTATGATCTTAAATATAAAAATAAATTACAGTATAAGCAATGAAGAAAAGCATAAAGATATACTGGTGTACTGAAGACAGCTGCCATACCACCACGGCATCAGTCACACGACGTTGGCTGAAGGCGGACGACGGGTGAGAGACACGAAGGTGATCCTAGAGCACTAAGGGAGAGACTGGCTCTCCAGGGAGGCAGCGCCCTTTATATAGTCCTGCGGTGATGACTCGTCCAGTGTCAACGCGAGGTGGACCTCTGGTCAACTAGCAAGCTGTTCGTTGTGGCTGGCGGCGCCTTTGTGTTGAGCTGCACCACTGTCAGTTGAAGGCGGCTAACTGCTTGTTTGTGGGGGCAAACTGCCGGTTAGCAGAGACGCCCGGCTTGCCTCTGAGTCGTGCCAGGCCGTGCCAGGCCGTGCCAGGCCGTGCCAGGCCCTGGGGGGGTATGGAGAGGTGGCAGGACTGATGACTCGTCTGGGCTGGTGTAGATGTAGACTTCCAGTACAGAGCCATTGAAGGTGAAGGGAAAAGGCAGTTCCACTGCTATGCAGGGGATTTTACGTGACACTGTAAAACCTGCATGCTACTACAGTCCGTCCTGTAGATGACTGGACTGTGATATCGATGTGGACAGTTCTCGTGGGATCTTCAAAATTTTGATTATTGGCAATTATTTAAAGTGATAGCTTTGGGAAGAGCAGGATTCTAATTAACATTAGTGGCGGCTGAATTTGGTACTTGAATTGTGGTGTACAGATGAAGAGGAATATCAGTAGGGGAATCCGAGCCTTCCCATACCACTCCATGTATGGAAATCAGATAAGGAAATCAGAAGCGGGGTGCCACTTAGTGCCACTCCATATTAGGTCATCTGGGGGGAGGGTAGTAGTGGTCAAGATAACTAATGTATATAGCTGTATGGATATGTTCATTTATACAGTCTTCCCATCCCACTCCATGTATGGAAATCAGATAAGGAAATCAGAAGTGGGGAGCCACATAGTGCCACTCCATATTGGGTCATCTGGGGGGGAGGGTAGTTGCGGTATGGATATGTTCATTTATACAGTAGTAGTAAGACAGTATATTTAAGTAAAAAAAAATGAATTTATTGTATACTAAACACGGGTGAGAGCCAGCCACACCCCGCCTCATTCCCGCTACGGGACGGGTGTAACAAAAAAAAAAAAAAAACAGGTTAGACTGAGTAGAGGTGGGGTCCCCCACCCTCCCTCGTACTGTGTGGCCTTGAGTGAACCGTAAGATGGTCAACGCCCTCCTGACACACTTATAGTTCAGACCCATATCGTACTTGGTGGCCTTGGGTGGTGCAGCCGTACCCTTCCTTGTACCTAATGGCCTTGACTTCACCTGGGGGGGGGGGTCTCGTGTAGATTCTTATATATATATTTATAAGAGCATTTAAGGAGTATTAAAAATCAAAGAATTTTATTAATGCTTTATTAGGTAAAATCACAACAATGATGTATAAGAAGTTAATTATAATAGTTAATTGTAGTTATGGGCCCCTCTCTCTTATTCCTCACTCCACCCCCACCTCCCCATCCTCATCTGAGTAGAATTCTGATGTCTCTCCGTCTGTGGTGAGTGGGGGAAGGCCTTGACCCCCACCCCCTCTCTTGGGGGTGAGGGGTGAGTTGGGTGGAGGCCTTTTGGATGAGTTTCCCCCCCAGTCACATCTGAGGGGTTCTGGAAAGAGATGTGGAAAATAATTTATGATGGTTAAAAGGGTTTCTTATAGCTCCATATGTTTTTATTGGAAAAATATTTTATTTCCTTCTAAGAATGGCTAGTACATACCTCTCTCCCAACAGGGGCGACCTTGAGTCCTCTACAGCAGGTATTGTCAAGTAGGCTACGTAACAGCCTCTTGGTTGGGGGAGATCTCCCTTGTAGAATTACTACTTTACAAAAGTGGACCGGTCCCAAGAATTGCACTGGGGGGAAAAAATAAGAATGTAAAATAGAGGATGTACAATCTTTTTTTTAACGAGGGAAAAAAATAAATCTTTACCAGAAAGTGAGGGTAATACTAACCAGGTCCCTCAAGGACTTCAATCTTCCCTGTAGTTGTTTGGGGGGAGACACCTTCCATTGTAGGATGTTTGAGGTTGTTTTGTCTTCTGGAGAGGTTGTGGGTTGGAGGTGTTTTTATAGACCGTACTTCCTATTAGGTAGGTTGCCTAGCTAACAAAAATATTCTCTACACCACCTATAAGAAACAACCCCTACTCCCCTACAAAATGTCCTAACACAATGTTGTTTCATAGGAAAATATCGTCTCACATAAGCGAGGGCTCGCTTATCGTTTAATTTTAAAGTAACGCTGGAAAATACTTTATGGAAGTAATGTACCGATGAAGGCAACCCCAGATGACTTATTCTGTGAACAAACATGATGCAATAGAGTCCACAAGCGAGAGTAAAATCGCTTTGGAGTCTGTACCACATTCCATACACCTGTTATTTTGTTAGTTTTAATAAATCCTTGAAAATAATGCCCGTAAGTAACCACCGACATTGCATAACTATCGAAAAAAAACATTCGGCGTTTAACTTTATCAACATAAAGGGAACATTACTTTGTAAATATAAAAGTTGTTGTAGGGCATTCAAAATTTATTATCCTGATACATGTGAAAGATGCTGCAACTGGGCCAAGTTTCAGCATCTCAGCCTAAATAGAGAGGGAGAAAAAAAAAAAAAAAAATTAGAAATTTTTTCAACAATATTCAAATAATTTCACAGCCCACAATTGTGAACCAAAATCATTTTTATGACACTTAGCTATGACCTTACTATATAATAAAGAATTTGTTAAAGGATTTTTATCCCAGATGTATTTAGTGCAATAATACAGATTTTTAAAATTTCCCAAAAAAGTATGCAACAAAATGATGTATACCAATATTTATAAAATCAATAAATCTACATAGATAAGAAACGCTATATCATTTTTTAGAGGCATAAACTCTACATATACTGTGCAAGTTTCATGTAAATTGAATAATAAATAAAGGCTGTGAAGTGAGATATAGTTGTAAAATACTTACCTCCACAAACGAAGGTCAAAGTTCACCTACCTTTGGGCGAGGTTGATGCCGACCAATTTCATTCAAAATTTGCAGCCTTGTAGATAGGCATGGGTTCAATATGGTGTGCAAGTTCCATGAAGATCGTCTGATTAATAAAAGAAAAAAAAAATTATAAAAAAAAAAAAAAAAAAATAATAAAAATTAATTAAATATTTGCCACCAGTTATATATGTACAAATATTTATGAAGTAATACCACAATATAACACTAAAAGATACTAACCTAATATAATTGGTCAGAAATATGGGTCCTGAAGGTGGCACTGCAGTGGCACTATAGTAGGGCCCTGCCCCATACCCAGGGTCAGCTCCCTCAGGGGCCTTGCTTGGTTTGGTGGTGCGTCTCGTTGGTTTCTTCATCTCCTTGTCCTTCTTACTAAAGTACCAGTCCCGTATGTCCAGCATGAGGAGTAGCTGGTGCAAGAAGTGAGGCAGCAGAAGGTGGGATTGTGGGGGAGGGAGGCGCGCGAGCTGCGAGAAGCTCCCTCACACTGCTGGCGGAGACGCCACCACACTCCTCACTCCTCACAGTGCGTGATCTACGCATTGCGGCCAGCTAGTACCTTCTACGGAGAGCTCGCATGCATCTAGCCTTCAGCGCTTTCCTCTTGTTCGTTTGGTATGTCATATTGCAGTACAAATAGCCCAAATAACTATTTTGGGAGCGCTGTTCTGGGAGAGCGCGTCAACGATACACCCACTCCCTCAGAGACACACAGAGTGACTGAGCTACCAGATCCAACACATCTCCTCACACGAGACAGTTGCCAATAAGTGAGTTTATATTAGTTTCATGCATATAACGCTATTTTCCACGCTATTACGAAATATTAGACTTCTACAACGTAAGACACAATACCGCACGGCGCACCCAGGCCGCGAGGACCGGATTGGGGAAACTTGCAGCAGGAAATATGACTCTAATTACGTTATTTATCAAGATAACATAAAACGGTTTGCAGCACAGTGTTGCCACAACGTTGTAGTATTTTTCGTAATTTTTCGTAAATATTCCATTTTTCTTCGGATTTTTTTGAAAAAATGCTACCTTAATAGCTACCCAATGACCCATGGTTAATCTACTGTGTGACGGTAAAATATTACTTATGAAGACGATAGGTTTTCTTGACGAGATATTTAAATATTCAACCTCATCCGCGTTGTAACACCCCAGGTAGATGACTCGATCCCCTAGATTATTTTTTAAATTAATATTTATATCATAACAATTCATTATGTTTTTTAAGCTCGCACGTCACATAGAACAGTTCTTTGTCCATCGATGGATAGTACTCCTGTCGTTTCTCCAAACAGTAAAACCAGTCTGTTATATGTAACACCACTACCAAATTCAAGCTCCATACGCAAGTTGCCAGATTTCTCCACAGGGAGGGAATCTTTTGTTTGAATGGTGGTTAAGTCAAAGGCGAATATTGATCTCCCCTTATTAAAGGTGTCATAGGCTAGTAGCGAATCACGCTCTAACCCTAATGTCTTCAAAGTTTCGTAATAAAGACGGGAGTAATGGTTGTCGAAATCACCTCCAATTCGATAAATTGCATTATTGTTTAAATACATAGCAATATTTTTCAGCTTTGCATTTTCAAAATATAATCCATTACCTTGGTGGAGACCGGCGAAATAATTCATTGCTACAACTACCATATATATCTTTTGAGGGATTACTTGGGCCCAAGGCTGATCAATTAAGAGGCTGGTTTGATTCCCCGCCAGGACATATGTTTTAGAAATGGTTCTATTGAAAGTATAGGTTATGGGGTCAGGAGATGCTAACAGCGAGCTGTTTAAGGCAAGGTAGGCACTTGGGTAGGGGAACACCCGTGTTACCCATAACTTAGCATAATCCATATGTAGGCGATACTTAGAGCCATCGACTACACTTGTATTTATTACCCAAGCGTGTGGAGAGAGCTCCAATCTTAGACGCACATCTATATTATCTAATATGAATTGGTCTAGGGTTGTTACATCCAATACTAGGGGAAACACATTGACAAACCTTTTTCTTTTAAATTGCTCATAAATTTTTTATCCGTGGCGGTTGCTCCGGTAAAAAATGTATTTGTAAATTCGTTAGGAATTATACCGTCATCACTCCAGTCCCTACGAATGGCCCCAAGTCTCCCCAAGGAAGACATTTTTGAAGGGGGTAGGGAGGTAATTAATTTAATAAACGACCAATAATTAAAATTAGAATTTGTTTCAACTACCTGCTCTCCTAAAAACACCTGGACACCTTTAAACATGGTATTTGACAAGCCATTCACAAATTCCACATAGTCATCCTCTTCCAATTTTGTGGTATCGTCATCTTTCGTTAAAGATACCTTAAAGTCTATAACAATATTAGCTAGATCTAAGAAGGCACCCTGGGTTCCGGGGATGCGGAATTCTTAGTAATTATCCCACAAGCGTTGATTAATGGGGAGGTTGACAGGAAGAATGTCTATTTGCTGTGTAGAGGCAATTGAACTTTCCACATTACGTATTCTGTTACTTCTAGGAAATTGGTCAATAATACTGGAGCTATAATATTCTAATGGAATTTTCATCCCAGCTCCACTAGCCCCTACCATGATCCCCTCCGAAAAGGTAAAGTGTGACTGCTTACATTAGGGAAAATACGTCATTTTTATACCCAAGACTTCGTTTACATTTTTTATATTTTTTTTTTTATTTTTTATTCTCCTGGAGAGTCGTTTAATTTTCCCACCTGTTACCAGTTTCTTTCCCACAGTTTTAAGAGCATCAATACCGTGAGTTCTCAGAGCACTCTTCACATCCCGTTTACCACTAGTTAAATCACCAAGAACATTTTTCCCAAAATCGATTGCGCTAGGTGTTACAGCTTTCATGAAAAATGGTATGGCCCGTCGAGCCAAGCCAGCCAAGGTTCCAAAAAAAACCACCGCCAGATCTGAGATAAGGAGCTTGGAAAGTGCGTATGTCATCCATCGCTCCCCCTCTCATCCCATGACTCCTAGAGGGGGGGAGGAAGATCTCCCCAAACTCCCTCTGAGAGGGGGGGATGAACGGTACTCGCATACTGACACCTCTTCATACAATAACCGAAAGTTGTGGTAAACACTTCTATATATATATATATATATATATTTATAGTTTTTATATTTGCTATACTTTAGGACGGATATGCAAGACTACCGTAACCGACCTTCCATCTTCAAAACTAAACATTCGCCCAAACTGATCTGTTATTTTAATACTTACTTTCTCCAATGTGTTAGTGTTTAATGCCTTGTACACTAGGGGATGAGCCCCTCTAGAATATGAGTCATGATAACTGATTGCGTCCAAGATATTTACAATCTGCCCCCCCATACCGGTCCGGTTCAATGACGTCACTATAGATGAGTAAATAATCACAACCCCCGTCATTGTCTGGGGGAATGAGGCCACAACCTTGGAGGCTGTTGTAATGTCATCTGTTTTTGCCCGATAAATGGTGTATTTGCGAGCGCTATCAAAACCAAGTACATTAGCTATTCTGTGTTTAAATTGAAGACAGAGAATATAACGAGCCAGTACCTTCATTATTAAGAGTTGAAGCTAGTAATACACGCTCTAAAGATTGGTCATAGGTGAGGATTGGTTCTGTATTTGGGAAGTATATTTTGAAATCACTCCTGAAACTTAGTTTCATGTCAGTGATTATTTGCCGGCTAATCTCTTCTGTAATGTATTTGATGTTTCTCGATAATATGTTGGTTTTGGGGAGGAAGGTGTAAATTAGATGTTCTGGACTTTTAGAAAGAGTTCCACGTTTAAAAGTAGCATAGATATCTATGGCAGACTCCCCCTCATCCTTAATTATGGCGTTAATTCGTCTGGGTAGAAGTATGTTGACTAAAGCTACCTCATGTTTTATGGAAGGGTTTAAATGTAGTGTAGGGATGGTGTTTGTAAATGCCGAACTTGTGTTGTTGTATAAATCTCCTTGGTCGAGGCTGGTAAGATATACGTAATGTTCCTCGGCCATTGTGCACTTAAGAACTGATTGAGGGAAATAAAACAACACTACTTATATTTTATTTTATTAAAGTACAAAAGGAAAATATTTGTTTTAAAAGAAACTACATCGGGGGGGGAAGAGTCCCGCAACAAAAAATTACTTTAAAGAACAGCTGCTGCTGCTGCTGCTGTCGCTGTTGCTGCTGTCGACTCCTCTGCTACCGCTGCTGTCACCGTCGTGGGAGCTGTTGTAGATGATGCAACTGCTACTGCTGACAGTAGTGGAGCTGTCGCTGTTGCTGTTGTGCTCGCTGCTGCTGCTGCTGCTGTTGCTGAAGCTGTTCGTACCACCGACACCACTACTACTACTACCACTGCTACTACCATCACCACATGGGGGGCTGTTGTAGATGATGCAACTGCCACTGCTGCTACTGTTACTGAGGTGTTGCTACCACCCTTCTTCTCCTGGGGGGGTGGTACAGCTTCCGTTGTTTTTTCGGGGAGAGGATAACAGGAATATTTCCTGTGACTCTCCATCGAGGATGGACTCGATATGGTGATTCGGACGAGGATCGATGTCGATAGTGGTTTCGATGCGGCGTTTGACCGTTCCAGATGATGTGGGGGGGGTGGAGGGGCAGTGGTAGTGGTGCTGGATGTATATTCCTGTAGATGTCTCTTCTTCCTGGGGGTGGCCGGTGGTGCTGGAAGTGTAGAACGGGAAGAGGTTCCGGGGTGGAGACCCCTCCTCCTCCACAGCGTCCAGGGTGATAGTTGTACTATCCCCCTCTCCTCTGGGGTCATCGACGGGAGGGGTGCCTTGGATGGATAGAAGGTGTGCACGTTTCATTATTACGAGCTCTTTGTTATGCTTGCTCAATTCACGGTGGAGAGAGATCACCATGGGTCCGATGCTCCTTGTGCCAGTGTCCATACCATCACGGGAGGAAGCCTAAACCATGGGGCACCACCAGTCGAAACATGGTTGGGATCTTATTATGAGGTTTGCCCACCTTCCTTAGGGCTTCTTCA
>WNGS01000881.1:86858-106036 GCA_020271785.1 Procambarus virginalis | reverse complement strand
AAAACAACTTGAATTGGAAGCAGATAAAAAAGGGTTGGGAGTTGCAGAACCAGCAAAAACAACTTGATTTGGCAGCAGATAAAGGAAGGTTGGAGTTGCAGAACCAGACAAGACATCTCGAGTTGGAGGCTCAGTTACGTTGCAGAGCAACAAACTATACAACAGAGCAGCAGACTAAACAATTAGAAATTCAGCAGTTTATGGCTGAAAATAATACAGGTTAGAACAGCAGAGGATTGCGGCAGGTTTGGGTAACACTAGTATAATCCAGAGAGTACAAATAGTTCTTCTAAGTACAGTAAACATGTAGATTTACCTAAGTTTAATGAAGAAGATCCAGAAATATTTTTCTTGCATTTTGAGAAACTAGCAGTCAGCATGAACTGGCCTGTGATCAATGGGTTAGCATTACAAGGACAATTTAAGGGTAAAGCTCAAGAGGTATTTGCATCATTGCCTGCTGAGAATTCTTTCGATTTTAAATTTGTTCAGCAAAGTATTTTAAATGCTACCAGCAGATCCCAGAGGCACATAGAATAAAATTCAGAAGTTTAAAAAGAGCACATGACCAGACTATTTCTGATTTTGTAAGAGTAAAATTAAATCACTTTAACAGATGGATTAAAGCACTTAATATTACAGAGTTTGAGACTTTGAGAGACCTCATAGTAACTGAGGAAGTAATGGGATGTCTACCAGAGAAATTAGCTTTGTTTATGGCTGAAAATAAACAAACCACTGATCTTAATAAATTAGCCAAGCTAGCTGATGAGCATGAACTACTTACTAAAGTGCCTTTTAGAGCACCCATTAATCATTTCAATGCTAAAACTAATCATTATGCTCATAAAACATGTTTTCCAGACTCGACCAGCTACTTCACCTTCTCCCCTTAACCCTTCTCCTGTAAAGCCTAAATCTGAGACACAACAGACAGGGTTGTCAACCTCATTAATGTAGTGAATAAGCCTGCAGTGGGTTCGGCTGTTCCGACCACTGGCAGGTATTGCACGCATTGCAGGAGAAGAGGTCATGTGGTAAATTCCTGTTTTATATTGCACCCAGAGTTAAGACCAACTGGTCTCATTTATTGTAGAGGTGTGCAAAATAAATTTACTAATAAACATGTAACTGTAAACCCCAATTGGGTGAACAGTATTCTCCATATATGTCTTCAGGTGAAGTTTTGTGTATCGATGGAAAGTGGAAGCCGGTGGTTATTCTTCGTGATACAGGTGCTTCCCAAACCTTAATTTCTGCTAGTATACTTTCTAATGTTGAAAAGAGAGATACTGGAAAGTTTGTTGTTCTTCAGAGTGTTGCAGGATGTCAAACTGTACCTCTGATAGATGTTACTTTAAGATCCACCATTGCTTCAATTTATGCACTGTGGGTGTTTGTACACAGTTGCCCATCCCAGGTGTGGATGTTATATTGGGTAATGATGTGGCCATAAATCATATTGGGGTGAGATTGATCCCAGTTTGTGTAAACAGCCAGTTGCAGACCATGTTGTTTATTCTGCCTGTGCTGAAGTTAGTTCTATGAATGAACAATCTATTGTAGTAGATGGTTTTGTCCAATCTACCTGTGCTGATGTCAGTACTATTATTAATCCAGTTGTCAGTACTGATGCTACTCAAGTATTTGTTCCAGAAACCAGTACCCCTTCAGTGGAGAAGTGGGATGTGGTTGTTCCAGATTCATTGTGGCCAATCTAGTTGTTGAGAGTAAGCCTAGTACTATGACTCCGATTTATTCCAATCCAGTAGATGATTTGGGAAAGGATGTCCATGTACCAGTGTCTTGCCCGCTCACTACGAACGTTGTGCCAGGAGTTGAGAGAACCTTAAAAGCCACGACTCTATTGTATTCTAGCCAAGTAAATGGTTCAGGACAAGATGTCGGGTTGGCAGAAGTATTCCCGCTCACTCCAAGTTTAGAATCAGTTGTTGTTCCAGATTCATGTGTGGCCGACCTAGTTGTTGAGAGTAAGTCTGATACTATGATACTATGACTCTGCTTTATTCCAATAAATTGGGAAAAGATGTCCATGTACCAGTGTCTTGCCCGCTCACTACGAAAGTTGTGCCAGGAGTTGAGAGAACCTTAAAAGCCACGACTCTATTATATTCTAGCCAAGTGAATGGTTTAGGACAAGATGTCGGGTTGGCAGAAGTATTCCCGCTCACTCCAAGTTTAGAATCAGTTGACCAAGTAGGATCAGTTGTCGAGAGTAAGTCTGTTGTAGAGGCCCCGCCTCACCCTAGTCAAGGTGATAGTATAGGGGAGGAGGTCAAACTACCTGTTACTTGCCCGCTCGCTTCAGATCCTTTAATTTATGTGAATTGAGTAGAACTGACACCAAGATTTCAGAGAGAAGCAAGGAGACAGTCTGTATTGTAGATCCAAGTCTGGAGAGTGTGGGAAATCAGCCAGAGGATCAGCTTCTGTCGAGTAGATGGAGACCTATTGAGCCTCCCTCTTCAGTTGTCTGTAAGGTTGTGACCCAGCTTGGTAGGGTTATTGATTGTGAGCAGACAGTACTCCAAGCAGCTCCAGATGTCATGGGAGGAAAATTTGGTAAATCATGTATAATGAAGGGTGGTAAAGTATCATTTGGATCTAAGTTGCAGAGTTTTGTGGGTTGTGATTCTTATTCCATGTGGAGTAATTATTTATCATTGTGTAAAATGAGTCAGGGTGTGTGTAGGATGTTGTTGAAATCTACTTTTATTCTGCAGGAGCCATTCTCTTGTGAAGTAATGGACTGTGGGACATCTTTGTCCAGCCTTGTGGTTGAGCAGAGAGAGTTTACTCAAGTAGGTTGTGCATCCATTTGTTCTGAGGAAGTGGTAAGTCATACTAGAGCAGTGTGTCGAATTTCAGATCCAACTTATTTTGATGTACGAGTAGTGAACAACATGTATGTTCCACTCAAGTGTGGTGTTGACTTTCAGAGTCATATTGGTGGTGAAGGATTTAATCATACTTGGGAGCAGATGTTTGAGGCTCCAGGTGTGTGTTTCAAGTTGGGGAATAGGTTATCATACCTAGTTGTAATAATTGTGAAGGGTTACAGATTGTACTCGGGTGGTTCCCAGGTAATCTGCTGTGCATCTTCAAGATGATGAAACCCTTAAACCTCTTGTTTGATTGTTTGTCACCAGAAGGAAATCACTTGGGAAGTGAAATCCATGGTAAGGGCTGTGAAGGTTTCAGCATATTTTTGTTAGTTTTTGGAAGACTAGAAGGTTTATGAAAGTGTGTGTTGTGTTCAAGTCCACCATCAGAGGGTGTGAACTTGTTTTTGGAGTTGTGATTGAGATATGGTGCCTAGGCATAAGCTTGTGTTATTTCGCTAATCGTCATGACCGAGTTATGAGGAAATTGACTTACGTGTTGCTTAAGGATCAATATAGTCAGTTCGATCAGGTAGTCTTTGCACTTATCTTGGGTTGTGTTTATTGGTTTGGAGGACAAAGGTTTGTCAAGTCGTTGTGTTGTGTTCCTGAAGGTTCTGTGGGTGAAGAAGTTTTATATGCAATTGTGAGGTTTAACACCAATTTCTCTAATTTTAGTATCCATTGGGCGAGAGTATGTGTTCCACAGAGGATCAAGTGTGATGGGAAGCAGATGTATTTGTCAAGGCATACCCAGGAGAAGTCCCAAATCTACTTTACATCCAGTCAGCTTCATTTAAGCAGTTCAGCTCCAGAAAAAAGGAGTCATGGAAAATGGAGTCTGTCTTGGAAAATTTCACCATATAGAAAATGGATCATATGGAAATATGGGACTGATCTCGGAGAAATAATAGAAACAGATGTGGAGATAAGATGCCGAATTGACTGTGTAGAAACAGTTACATTATCTGACAGTTCTATTCATGCTAATACTAATGTTGTAAAGAGTGTGAAAATTGATCTGAAACTAAGTGATATAAATGAGATAGTACCCTGGAGAGATAAATTTGCATACTCCAGTGAAACATATGTAGTGTTCCTTATTCATAAGAAGTATGTAAATTTTATATTTTCTTTTTACTGTGTGAAATTTCATGGCTTTGTACTTGATTTAATTGAAGTATTTTATGTTGTATTTTCATGTGATATTTCATGCAGTCAAAAAATGAAATCAACCTTCAGTTAATTTCATTTTTTCTTAGGGGACGGGAGGGATGTTACGAATCTTGCTAGATTCTCTCATTACTCTTGATTCTTGTATTACTGTATTGTCTTATTTTCTAATTATTATAGCATCCAGTTGTATGATATGAGATTTTGTATATGATATATTGTAGCATGCTGTAGTGTGCCTGAGTTGCATTATATTATATGAGGCTTTTATGTTAGAATTTTCATGTTGGTTCCTGTGTGTGGCTAGCGTGGGAATGTGTTGTCAAGCGAGTGTTTATGATTTAACCTTGTTTTATTCTCATTATTGCTTGTCAATAAATGCTATTGTATAAGTTAATGTCATTGTGAACTCTTGAGATTAATAATGTCTTGATTAGTAGTATTACAAATTATTATTAGAATTTCCACAATGTTATGTGGATAGTTAGTTTATTTGTTAGTAGACACTTGGCCTGTGGACCGACGCGTGGGTCAGTAGCGTGGAGGTGTTTGTCGAGAGGAGTCATGTTTTAAGTTAAGTCAGTGGTTATTGTTATTTTAGTTAAATACTCGGTTAATTCTCTGGTTAGATGAGTGTGTATATTCCCTTTTGTGTATTCATGTTCTGGTGATATTGCTCATGGCTCAATAAGGAGTTTTATTTATGATAATGCTTGCTTGAGAATATTTCTGGCTATACTACGTACCATTTAATTGTTATGCTTGTCCCCCTTAGCATAAATATATTGTTCCCCATTTTATGCAGTGCTTTATATTTTCCCCTAGACATGTACTGGCAAGGCCGATTTAAATAATTATTTACACTGCTTGGAGAAGAACCTTATTTAGTCTCAAGGGTGGTAACACTGTCCATTCTCTTTTCTTGTCTATTCTTCAATGGAATATTCGTGGATTTTATGCCAACTTCCACGAACTCCACCTTCTGATTACACAGTTTTCACCACTTTGTGTATGTCTCCAAGAGCCGATGCTTGGTTCTCGCCTTGGTCATTTTCGTGGTTATTCCTATCTCTTCCACCCCCCCAGCTTTTGTTGGGGCCATAACTCTACTGCTCTCTTGATTCGTACTGAGTTTCCCTCCGTTTTTCCGCCTCATGTACCCCGGCCCGTTGAACTAGGTGCTCGGGTAGGATTTCCTTTACCAAATTGTCAGACGCCACTGAAGAGGATAGGAATGCTGGTACAGCAATTTGTGTTGCTGTGCACATGCCGAGGCCCCTGAGTCTGACAGGAAGGGAGGCCTGTTTCCACTGTGAGTCGCTGAGAGAAAGGTTAAGGGCTTTTTCTAGCACTGATTTCAGCAAGCTGTCGTACTCTTCTAATTTAAATATATATATATTTATATACATAATTTAATTTAATATATTTAATTTAAATATATATATATATATATATATATATATATATATATATATATATATATATATATATATATATTATATATATATATATATATTATATATATATATATATATATATATGGTCGTGATGGTCAAGTGGTTTAAGGCGTCTTGTACATACCAGTTGCGTTGCTCCTGGGAGTATGGGTTCGAGTCACTTCTGGGGTGTGAGTTTTCATTCGCATATAGTCCTGGGGACCATTCAGGCTTGTTCGCATTTGTGTTCCTCACGTGTGCCCCAAAGAATGAGGTGATTTGGTAAAATGCTATGCCCAAGATAACCATCCGAGTGCCGGCGGTGAGGTGGTTCAAATAGCTTAGGCTATCACCTCATTATGTCTGGTCGTGATGGTCAAGTGGTTTAAGGCGTCTTGTACATACCAGTTGCGTTGCTCCTGGGAGTATGGGTTCGAGTCACTTCTGGGGTGTGAGTTTTCATTCGCATATAGTCCTGGGGACCATTCAGGCTTGTTCGCACATATATATATATATATATATATATATATATATATATATATATATATGTAATTGAAAAGTTACACCCCAGAGGTGACTCGAACCCGTACTGCCAGGAGCACTCTGCAACTGGTGTACAGGACCCCTTAACCACTCGACCAAAGAATGAGGTGATTTGATAAAATACCATCCCCAAGATTACCATCAGATTGCCGGCAGGATGATGGGGAATTAGCCTCAGCTACCATCATCTTTTGTCCGGTCGTGATGGTCGAGTGGTTAAGGGGTCCTGTACACCAGTTGCAGAGTGATCCTGGCAGTATGGGTTCGAGTCACTTCTGAGGTGTGAGTTTTCAGTTGCATATATGCCTGGGGACCATTCAGGCTTGTTTGCATTTGTGTTCCTCATGTGTGCCCCAAAGAATGAGGTGATTGATAAAATACCATGCCCAAGATTACCATCAGAGTGCTGGCAGGATGATGGGGAATTATCCTCAGCTACCATCATCTTTTGTCTGGTCTTGATGATTGAGTGGTTAAGGGGTCCTGAACACCAGTTGCAGAGTGCTCCTGGCATTATGGGTTCGAGTCACTTCTGGGGTGTGAGTTTTGTCATGGGGGTGGGGCTAGCGCTCTGCTACCTATCGGCTGCTACAGAATACTCAGCCCCTCCGACTCTCGGGATTGACCGGAGTCTTCTGGTCCCACAGGAGAGGACCAGTAATACCCACCACCGCAGGTCTTTGCCCCCACCACTGGGGGTGCCACTGATTCACCCTGGGAGCCCTTCAGTCAACCACAGGGGAAACTGCTATTAGCAATTCTGGCCTAGACCCGTGGAGAAGTGAAGGAAGACCCAGGCTTACCTTTTAACAATAACTTCCCCTGAGTCTTGCCTGCCAGACAAAAAGTTGCAGGAATTCCTTTTCCACCTCCCTTCTCTATCTTCTTTGACAAGGTCGCCAGCTGGGTTGATATATCTGCACCCCAGCAGTGCAGTTCAGTGGGTGTTTTCTATACTGCTTGTTGCCTAAGTGTTGCTACTCCTACAGAGTTGACACTAGTCTGTCAGCCCAAGGTACACTTCCATAAAATCTGTGTGGCTTTACCTCTCTCCAGCCACTACATTGCTTGTTGCCAAGTGTTGCCACTATTCTGGCTCTGATACTGGTCGGATGGCCTAGAGTACACTTTTATATAGTTTGTGCTGCTTTACCACTCTCCAGCCAATAAGAACTTCTATAGAAAACGTGACGTTCACTAGGCGGGACTATGATATCCCTCGTGTATGCTCATAGAGATTATTATGGAGGCACACTTTAACACCATGATAAAGTATGTGAATTTACTGACATAAACTACATGATCACATACAATTAAATCAATACAGGAAATTAAAATAAGAATAAACAATCTGGAGATCGTCAGCAACTCTTCTTTCACGACCTCCAACAATTCCTTCAACTGGCCAGATTTAAAAGGGGCCACAAACTCTCTCACAGAGGGGCCGCTTCGTCAATGTCGGCCACCTCCTCTTCAACTGCCCAATCGTCTACACACACTGTCCTCTTCAACAGTCCTGGACACAAACTGCCCTGCAGCCTATCCTACTACTAATGTATCAATGTTATACTGTATCATACATAGGTAAATATCGTGGCCTATCTAGCCTACTCAAACAAGGGGTAATGGGAGGGTAATTGATCTACCTTTACATTCCTGACTCACGACGCCTGTCCCACGATGGTGTGAGGTTCCCGCGCTTCCTGGGTCGGTCTTTGACGATCCAGGAACGTTCCACAGGTCCTCAGGCGTCGTGAAGCCTTTGCGTCGTCGCCGAACCACTCCCAGAGTTTCAGATATCCCAATCCTGATTCACCAGTGGGCACTGAGCTAATCACTGTATGCACACACTCGTCCCTTCCACAAGGCGTTGTTCTTTGCCCTATGAATGGTGTCGTCTCTCCAAAATCTTCAGCGAACGTGACCCGGTTACAGCTAAGCCTGCCCGCCACACCTTCCAGACCCTTAGCGTCAGGTGGCGCCTGTCAGCGTCGTCGCCGACTGATTCTTCAAGTTTTGGCACTTCTTTGCTCAATGAACTTGTTTCTTCTTCCTTCCCGGAAGCACAGGGTCTCCAATAACAATGGTGGGCTGCGATGACTAGCTTAATCCACTGAGTAAGGCTTGCAGAGCCTCTAATCCTCGAGAGCTGGTCGAGGAACGTCCTTCCACCCTCACAGCTAGATCAACTCTGACGCTTAACACAGCTGGCGTCACCAGGGGCACTTGGTGACGTCACGGTGGGCTCTGATTGGTCGCCCGTGACCTAAGTTAGCCAATCCGCAGTCGGCTGGCGTCCTCCACAAAATGGCGGATCTGCAGGTAGGGGGTACCATTTAGTTTGTATCAGGGCGCCACTTTCCCCTTACCTACAAACGTATAACGTAAATCTCTACCTTATCTGGCGGCCGATCTGGTCGCCACATATACCAAAAGATTCCCTGCATCTCAGAGGATCAATAAAGAAAGCTGATATGACTCTTAAAGCAGGCAAACAGAAGAAATAGAGAGGGTACCGTAACAGTTTTTAGTTGCATATATGCCTGGGGACCATTCAGGCNATATATATATATATATATATATATATTATATATATATATATATATATATATATATATATATTATTAATATGACCGAAAAGTAAGATTAATAATTCTAACACGAATTTTCTCTATTTTCCTTATGTTTCTTTTTACTGGTGACGGTAAATGAAAAATCAATTCTCCAAAATTCATTTTTATTTCTAGTCTGACGCGACACTTGAGCGCGTTTCGTAAAACTTATTACATTTTTAAAGACTTTAGTTTATCCACACAACTTATGCCTGAAACAGCATTGGCTCTTATACCTGCATTTGGGTGAGGTGATGTAATACAATAGTGGGGTGAAAATGTGTATAGATTTGCAGAAGTTGGGTACAAATAGAACTGCAGAAGGCCTATTGTCCCATATTTCTTGATGTTTCTATATTGGAGCGGAGTCTTGAAGTGGGTAGAATATAGTTGTGCATTAATTGGCTGTTGATTGCTGGTGTTGACTTCTTGATGTGTAGTGCCTCGCAGATGTCAAGCCGCCTGCTGTCGCTGTATCTATCAATGATTTCTGTGTTGTTTGCTAAGATTTCTCTGGTGATGGTTTGGTTGTGGGAAGATAATACATGTTCCTTAATGGAGCCCTGTTGCTTATGCATCGTTAAACGCCTGGAAAGAGATGTTGTTGTCTTGCCTATATACTGAGTTTTTTGAGGCTTACAGTCCCCAAGAGGGCATTTGAAGGCATAGACGACGTTTGTCTCTTTTAGAGCGTTCTGCTCCGTGTCTGGAGAGTTTCTCATGAGTAGGCTGGCCGTTTTTTTTGGTTTTATAGTATATCGTTAGTTGTATCTTCTGATTTTTGTCTGAAGGGATAACATTTCGATTAACAATATCTTTCAGGACCCTTTCCTCCGTTTTATGATCTGTTGGGAAGAAGTTCCTGTAAAATAGTCTAATAGGTGGTATAGGTGTTGTATTAGTTGTCTCTTCAGAGGTTGCATGGCGTTTCACTTTCCTTCTTATGATGTCTTCAATGAAACCATTGGAGAAGCCGTTGTTGACTAGGACCTGCCTTACCCTACAGAGTTCTTCGTCGACTTGCTTCCATTCTGAGCTGTGGCTGAGAGCACGGTCGACATAAGCGTTAACAACACTCCTCTTGTATCTGTCTGGGCAGTCACTGTTGGCATTTAGGCACATTCGTATGTTTGTTTCCTTAGTGTAGACTGCAGTGTGGAAACCTCTGCTCCTTTCCATGACTGTTACATCTAGAAAGGGCAGCTTCCCATCCTTCTCCATCTCGTAAGTGAAACGCAACACAGAATTCTTCTCAAACGCCTCTTTCAGCTCCTGCAGATGTCTGACATCAGGTACCTGTGTAAAAATGTCGTCAACATACCTGCAGTATATGGCCGGTTTCAAGTTCAAGTCGACTAAGACTTTTTTCTCGATAGTACCCATGTAGAAGTTCGCAAACAGGACACCTAGGGGAGAACCCATGGCGACCCCATCTACTTGCTTATACATGTGCCCATCCGGGCTCAAGAAGGGTGCCTCCTTAGTACAATCTTGGAGTAGTTTCCTCAGGATATTTTCTGGTATGTCAAGAGGAGTACAGGCCGGATCACGATACACTCGGTCCATTATCATCCCGATTTTTTCATCCACAGGTACGTTGGTAAACAGTGATTCTACGTCCAACGAGGCTCTTATCCCCGTGGCCCGTGTTCCCCGCAGTAAGTCAACAAATTCCTTCGGGGACTTCAGGCTGAAGGCACAAGGGACATAAGGAGTCAGTAAGTCGTTGAGTCGTTTCGCCAGTTTGTACGTGGGTGTGGGCATCTGGCTGATGATTGGCCGAAGTGGGTTTCCAGGCTTATGTGTCTTGACATTTCCATAAGCATATCCAGGTTTATATTCCCCAATAATCTTTGGCAGGTGGAGTCCGGATTTCTTGGCATTCACAGTTTCATTCAAGAAATCCGGACTCCACCTGCCAAAGATTATTGGGGAATATAAACCTGGATATGCGTATGGAAATGTCAAGACACATAAGCCTGGAAACCCACTTAGGCCAATCATCAGCCAGATATCTCTCATCTTAAGTCCCTACTCCCTCTCAGGTATGGTAGGCTCCCCCCTCCCTTCACAACATAACCTACATACTCCTCCTCCTCCTCCCTACATGTCCGCATATCAACCACATAGCTTCCATCCCCTACCCAACATGACACTCTCTCAAGTGATGCCTGACCGGATGCCATGCATCAAAAGCCACAAACCACAAATGACCCTAAACACTCTCCAGCCAGAGGGGGAAGGTCCCCTCACTCTCCCTAACCCCTCCCTCCCCTACCCCATCAACATATGTTGGGACCCCTCTCACTTACACACAGCCTCTACATAGCAATACATACTCTCATCTTTTAATCAAAAACTATTATCTACACACAGGATTAAGTCTACTGCAAACACACATACATATTCATTTACTCTTCCACATATTCCACTCATATCCTCGTATTTCTTACTCTACCACATACCCCCACATAGCCCACATACTCTCCTACCCCCACACAACATGACCCCACATCTTCTCTGACCACATAAACTAACACCGGACGCTTACACGCGTCCAACACGCCCCAACTTCCGGGAAAATTCCCCAAAACCCTTTGCGACTAGAGACGCGCGCTCCACCTGGCCAGGTGGCTCATAATGAGCCCACCTGGCAGATGGTGCGCGCGGTTCTAGGCGTACTTTTCACTACTGAGCCTTGTTTGGTTGCTTGACTGTCTGTGTTGACAGATTGTAATTAATATAAATTACTTTGCTTTTGTCTGACTGTCCAGGAGACACCAATTAACGTAATTAGTGTTGCTAATTAATGTACATTTCTTGAAACGTGTCGTTTTGATTGAAATTGCTTAGTTCAATTGTATTGTGTTTGTTATAGTGATGTAACGCAACTGATTGCTTTGACTGACGTCCGAAGAGACGAGCTGTAACTTAATGAACTGAGTGTTGCACGGAGGACTGTCTCTGTGACAGGTCTGGCTGTTTTGTCTTTATTGTTATTGTTATTATATTGTTTTACTGCAGTCGTTACGAACTGCTACTTGCTTCTGAGTGGTCGTCCACTGTTTCAGTTTAGTTAATGTTGGAGCCATGAGCGGCCTGAACCGGATGTCCGGTTATGCCAGTTTGTATAATGTTGACAGCTCGCCACTACGGACTTTAATGTAACGTTAAGCAATTGTTGCCTTGTATTGTTATTATTAAGTTTTATGAATAAAAAGTATTGTTTGAACTACAAATGCCTTTCCGTTCACACCTTCTAAGACCCTTGTCCCAAGTGATTAACTCTGCCTTACGCAAAGAAGTGGATTATGTGTTGCTCTGAATACTTGGACTCGAGTCAATTTTATAGCCATCAAACACCAAAGAAATACTTGGTGTGAGACCCTATAGAGCCGGGGTGGGCAACCTTTTTGAGAGTGCGTGCCAAAATCGGCAAAGTCTCTAACACAAACTTTTTCCACGTGCCAACCATTTTTTTTCCATGTTCCAACCAAGTCAAAATAGTATATAATGAGTAACTCCAATGAATAGCAATGATAACGGATTGTGTTGTCGTTGTGAAGTGCAGTGACGAGAAATGAATTAGCCTACTTCTACTGAAATGCGAGTATTTAAAGAATTATTTATTTCCTGTTAATATTATAGCACACACAAACTTTGTAGTAAAGTATACGTTCGTTTATTCTAATACCAATCAATAAGTTTAATAAGCCAATGTTTGAGGTAAGCGTGACGAGACAATGAACATAATAAAAATCTTCAGAGGATTTTTTTTCTTTTATGAAAATTAGAGGGTTTTCTTTATTTTACATAATTCCAGAATGCTCTTGCGTGCCAGGGAAAGTCATCGGCGTGCCATGTTTGGCACGCGTGCCAGAGGTTGCCCACCCCTTCTATAGAGCTAATCCGACAACTGCCATCAGCAGATACAGAAGCTCCACGACCCAGTGGATCATAGTACCAAATAGTCTTAGAGTAAAAGCTGCCATTGCAGCACTTGTTGTCATTGCAGTCCTTGCTGACTAAGGGCACTTGTATTAGTGCCATCCCCAGTAGGCACCATATAACTTTATCTTTATGGTATTGGTAATGTTGTTCTTCCAGTTGCTCTTATACCCTTTAGTGCACTTTATTGCCAACAATGTTATACTAAAATAAACGACGTGTACACGAAATTTGATGTTATCAAACTGGAAAGAGTATACACATTTGTGTGTGGGCGTTGCGGGTGCCAATGGGTGCTCGCTCACGGGTAACGCTTGGCCGATTTTTGGCTTTGCTGCGAGGAGGGGGTGGAGGGACGCCGGGCTTTTTTGACCATGTATGCATATATCCCTTTACAGAATTCTATTGTGAACAATTTGATATCAAAATGAACGACGAACCACGAAAATTTAGGCGAGATAAACTTCCATGAGTATACACATTTTAGTGTGGTCACACACTCATTGAAAACATTAGGCCCACCTTGGGGTGGGCTGGGGGTGTGCATGCCGGGACACAAAAGTGTTAGTCATGTTGACCCTACTCGTCCTGATGATTTATTCCCCATAAACACCTAGTTGATTCGGTGGATACGTTTCTTACTTATAACAGCCATACTGATGCACATGTTGTTGCAGCATCTTCTCAGCAAGCGGTTGACTACTTGGTTTCGTTGTCCTGCAGAGGAAAAACCCCTGTTCGGATCTCCAAAAATGCCCAGTTGAATGCCAGCACTTACAGTTTTCTCCTGCATCATGTTGCTATTGGTGGCAAGGAACTGAAAGACTGCCACGAAGATATTAAATATATCCATGAGGCCCAAGGCCATTTTATCCTCCAGATAGATACATTCACTCAACCCACTCATGGTCATCGTCGTCAACCTCTTAGTGTTATCAATGTTATGTTTGATAGCAAGTCCCTTCCCTCTTCCGTCATTCTTGCTGGTGCCAGATGCTCGGTTCAGGAGCACATCACCTCTCTTCGCCTCTGCAGTAGGTGCTGGAGATTTGGGCATTGTCCTTTCAGGTGCACAAGTGAGGTGTCTCTCTGCCCCTTGTGTGGAGCCACAGGTGGAACCTAAGACGGAGTCCCCTTCGTCCCAAGCTGTAATCATTTGTCTTTTCCTGAGGCAAGACGACATGTTCGCCGTCATCCCTCTTTCTCTGGCACATCTTATGTTTATGTGAAATGTTCCCTTCTTCTTGCCCTCTGCTTCTGTTTAAGTTTTGCAGCCGTTTCCAGGCTATGGACCCCAACACCACCACCGTCTCACCTGCCCCTTTGCCTTCTGGGCCAGAGGATCTTCCTCCTCGTTCTCGGTCTGGTGTTTCCTTCCTTCCTTCCTTCCCTCTGTCTCTTGGCCCTCTTCACCACCTGTCTGTTCGGGCAATTGTCCACCCTCCTTCCAGCATTATTCATGTTAACCGTTCCCGTTCTCCTTCTCCTGTTTAAACTGTCGAGGCTGTCGCTGGGTACATTACTGCTTGTACACCTGTCTCTCTATGTCAGAAACGTAAGCCTGGATCCTCTCCTTCTTCCTTCCCGGTGGGTAAGAAGGCTTCAATATATTCCTCACCATCCGATTCCTACACTTTCCCTCCCATTTCAGTGACAGTCACCTGTCCCTGTTATGGAGGTTCCTTGGCCCTTGATCCTCTCTTGGATGCTGCCCTTGATCCGGTGCCCTCACCTGTTTCTTTCTTTCCTGCCCCTGATTCCCTTGACCGCCCCTCTTCTGTCTTCTCCCACTCCAGACTGTCAGTCCACCTCTGGTCCATCCTCCAACTCCCATGTCTTTGCTAGCTTTGCCGCTGCCCCGTCACCCTAAATTGGCTGATCCTGGTCCTGATCTTCCTTAGTCTACTGCGGTCTTTATTGCCTTTGTTTCTTGTTATTTATGTTTCTGTTCTCTCTTTTTTCTATGGAATATTCGTGGTTTTATGCCAACTTCCATGAACTCCAACTTCTGATTGCACAGTTCTCACCACTTTGTGTTTATCTCTAGGAGCCGATGTTTGGCTCTCGTTCTGGTCACTTCCGTGATTATTCCTTTCTCTCATCCTCTCCAGCTTTTGCTAGGGCCCCTGACTCTACTGCTCTCTTGCACCGTCGTGATATTCCCTTGTCCCCCTACTTTTTCAATCGCCCATTCAGTGTTCTCCAGACTGTATCTTTGTGAGTAAATGGTATACAGTCTGCTCCATTTATCTCCACCTAAATGTCCCGCTTTCTCTTCCTGATCTTAAACACCTGTTGGACTCCTTGCTGGAGCCTGTGCTCCTTTTGGGTGATTTTAACTGTCGGCATACCCTCTGGCGTGATGTTCTAACAAACACCCGGGACCGCCTTCTTAAACCTTTTGTCCTCTCTTCTTTCTTTCTCTTCTGAATGTTGGTAAACCCACTCATGCTGACTCCTGCACCCGCACTTTCTCTTGTCTAGATCTTTTTCTCTGCTCATCTTCTCTTTATTTGGACTTCACCTGGGGGGTTCTTGATAACCTACATAACAGTGTAGTGACCATTTCCCCATTCTTGTCATCTTCTCTTTTCACCCTCCCCTCTCCATCCCTAGGTGGCAGTTTGCCAAGACTGATGGAACCTCTTCACCGTACGAGCTACTTTTTCCGACCTCTCTGATCTGCCTCTCCACCGAGCCCTTCTCCTCTTTCTTGACACAGTTTTTAATGCTTCTCTCTGCTCTGTTTCTCGCTCTACCTCCCGGGGCACGTGAAGTTCATTCCCTGGTAGAATGCAGACTGTGCTTGGGCTAAATTTAAGCACATTGTTATATCATACCAAAATTGGGTATATCATACCAAATATTATACCATAATTTATCCCATCAAATCCTATATAAACCGATAACGGCCAACCCATAGCTATAATAGTCTATCCCAGCATAAAGTAATCCAACATAACAGTATCTATATCAAGCTAAATTTGACTTACCATTTAAATTTAACCAACAAGTGCAAACTCCAACTAAAATATATGCATATTTACTATATCCTTCGAAACTGTATCCTAGTAAAACCTAAATGTAACTAATTCTAGCACACATACCTTTTGTGCTACCCTAAGTTGTCCAAATTTATCCTAACAAAATGTAAACTAACTAAATATCAGTGCCAATATCCTCACATACAACCCTATGTGACCTGTCTCCATCCATTACAAGTCTCAACCCTTTCGCTGGCATATCCTATACTCGCATGTTGCGTTCTACCTCTCCTCGTCCTTACCTACCTTACTCAGTCTCACAACCGTTTCCAGGCCTTAGACCCAGACACGCCCATGCCGACTCCCCTGTCCTTTTACATTCTGTCCCGAAGAGGCCCCCTCCTGGTTCTATCTAGAGTTTCCCCCTTTCCTACCCAGTCTGCCATGTCTCCTGTGTCTTCTTTCTCTTCTTTTCCCGATCCTTCTTCCCATCCCTCCCAATACTCTCTTGGCCCTCCACGCCGCCAGTCTGTCTAGGCTGATGTCCATCACCCTCCCAGCAATCTTCATATTGTTTACTCCCATTCATCTTCTCCTGCTGAGACAATTGAGTCAGTCGCCCAGTACGTTGTTGCTGGAACACCTGTCTCTTTGAGTCAGAAACGTATGCCTGGCTTCTCTCCTTCCTCCTCCCCTTCAGGTAAGAAGGCATTGCTTTCTTCCTCGCCCCCCATCTCTGACTCTATCGCTACGTTCCCTCCCATTTAGATGGTCGGACCCCTGTCCCATCTATGGAGGTTTCTCTCTCCCCCGATTCCCTCTCGGTTGCTGCCCTTGCTGAGGTGCGCTCCCCAGTTTCTGCCCTCCCTCCTCCTGCTGTCCTTGACCGGCCCACTCGGTTGTCTCCTGTCCTCCGAACCCTACCCGTCCACCTCTGGTCTATCCTCCCACTCACTTCACTCCATCCTTATGTACCCATTTAACCCTGATCCTGATCCTGAGTTTATTTAATATGCTATGTTCTTCTGTACCTTTGTTTCTTTAATATTCTCTATTGCTGTCTGTTACGAATCTTGCTAGATTCTCTCATTACTCTTGATTCTTGTATTACTGTATTGTCTTATTCTCTAATTATTATAGCATCCAGTTGTATGATATGAGATTTTGTATATGATATATTGTAGCATGCTGTAGTGTGCCTGAGTTGCATTATATTATATGAGGCTTTTATGTTAGAATTTTCATGTTGGTTCCTGTGTGTGGCTAGCGTGGGAATGTGTTGTCAAGCGAGTGTTTATGATTTAACCTTGTTTTATTCTCATTATTGCTTGTCAATAAATGCTATTGTATAAGTTAATGTCATTGTGTACTCTTGAGATTAATAATGTCTTGATTAGTAGTATTACAAATTATTATTAGAATTTCCACAATGTTATGTGGATAGTTAGTTGATTTGTTAGTAGACACTTGGCCTGTGGACCGACGCGTGGGTCAGTAGCCTGGAGGTGTTTGTCGAGAGGAGTCATGTTTTAAGTTAAGTCAGTGGTTATTGTTATTTTAGTTAAATACTCGGTTAATTCTCTGGTTAGATGAGTGTGTATATTCCCTTTTGTGTATTCATGTTCTGGTGATATTGCTCATGGCTCAATAAGGAGTTTTATTTATGATATTGCATGCTTGAGAATATTTCTGGCTATTATATTTCCCATTTAATTGTTATGTTGGTCCCCCTTAGCATAAATATATTGTTCCCCATTTTATGCAGTGCTTTATATTTTCCCCTAGACATGTACTGGCAAGGCCGATTTAAATAATTATTTACACTGCTTGGAGAAGAACCTTATTTAGTCTCAAGGGTGGTAACAAATGGAGGCCTGTGTCCGGGATATTAAACCTTAATTCCCTGTAATGTTTGTACAATTAACAGTGCTAATTATTAATAGCAATTGCCTTCCTAGGTACTCTGTGATTATCTAGTGACACCTAATCAAGCCTGTGAAATTATCTGTTCAATCTGAGCTGCTGTAAAAACTTTTCAAGGCTTCACGATTTGAGGCAAGTGTTCAGCTTGTGCCAGGGGCCAAGCATAATTTTCAGTGTTGTTCCAAGTGTAAGTTGTGATTATTGAGCCAACCATGGAGGATCAGGTTGTTGCGCTGGTAGATCAGCCAAATTTTGGTAAAATTAAAGACTTAAAGAAGTCTGGTTTGTTATTGCTGGCTGATAAATTGAACCTAGCAGTTTCCAGTAAAATGTTGAAAGCTCAAGTGTTAAGAGTTATTGTCACACATTTGGTGGAGGAGAGACTTGACGAGGAGTGTTTAGGAGATTTAGAAGAAGAGTCAAGTGACAAGGTGGCAATCTTAAAGTTGGAGTTGGAGACTAAATTAGAAATGGCTAGGTTGGAAGCAGACAAGCAGAGGCTGGAAGCAGACAAGCAGAGGTTGCTTTTGCAGAACCAGCAAAAACAACTTGAATTGGAAGCAGATAAAAAAGGGTTGGAGTTGCAGAACCAGCAAAAACAACTTGATTTGGCAGCAGATAAAGGAAGTTGGAGTTGCAGAACCAGACAAGACATCTCGAGTTGGAGGCTCAGTTACGTCTAGCAGAGCAACAAACTATAAAACAGGCCAGTGTCCTTACTTGTATCCCATGCAGGTGATGGAGAAGATTGGTGAGGAAAAACCCTAGTAACACATCCGGAGGGAGTAGAGACTTCGTGACAACCCCATCAACATGGGTTCAGGGAGGGTACCTTTGCCTTACAGGCTTGACAGAATTCTACGATCAGGTGATCAAGAATTAAGCAAGAAAGAGAAGGGTGGGCCGGACTGCATTTTTTAGACTGTCGGAAAGCCGTTGACACCGTACCCCATAAAGGTTGATGTATAAGCTGGAGCAACAGGCAGGAGTAACAGGTATGGGTCGCTCCAGTGGATCAGGGAGTACATAAGCAATAGGAAGCAGAGAGTTACAGTGAGGGGTGAGGACCTCAGACTGGCTTGAAGTCACCAGTGGAGTCCCACAGGGCTCTGTACGTGGACCTATCCTGTGTTCTGATATACGTAAATGATCTCCCAGAGGGTATTAGACTCATTCCTCTCTCATGGTTTGCTGACGACGCCAAAAAGTATGAGAAGGATTAGGACAGAGGATGACAGCTGAACTTCAAGCGAGACCTGGACATACTAAGAGGAATGGTCGAACAAATGGCTGTTAACGTTTAACCCAAGCAAATGTTAATGCTAAGTGAAGATAGGGGTAGGAAGCAGGAGACCAATACAAGGTATCATTTGGGAGATGAAATACTTTCAATAGTCAGAGAAAGAAGCACCTGGGGGTGATATCACGCTCAGACCTGCCCCTGAAGCTATAATGCAGGAGGATAAACATACAGCCACATATCCAGGTTGGCTAACATAAGAACGCCTTTAGAAACTTGTGCTAAGGAGTCTTCAGAACTTTAACCTCATATGCGACCAATCCTGGAGTATGTGGCTTCCCAGCATGAGATCCCTATCTAGCTAGCATAAGACTAACTGGAACAATCACAACACTGTTATGCCACCCAAGACTAGT
>WNGS01000881.1:69099-86646 GCA_020271785.1 Procambarus virginalis | reverse complement strand
ACCCGAGCTGAGAGGTATGAGCTACGAGGAGCGACTGCAGGATTAACCCTCACTTCGTTGGAAGACAGAAGATTAGGGGGGACATGATCACCACATTCAAGATTCTCAGGGGAATCGACAGGGTTTATAAAGACAGGCTGTTTACACAAGGGGCACACGCACTAGGGACACAGGTGGAACTGAGTGCCCAAATGAGCCACAGAGATATTAGAAAGAACTTTTTTAGTGTCAGAGTGGTTGACAAATGGAATGCATTAGGAAGCGATGTGGTGGAGGCTGACTCCATACACAGTTTCAAGTGTAGATATGATAGAGCCCATTAGGCTCAGGAAACTGTACACCTGTTGATTGACGTTGAGAGGCGGGACCAAAGAGCCAGAGCTCAACCCCCGCAAGCACAACTAGGTGAGTACTAAATATGTCACGAATTCCATTTCAGTGTTTCCAATTACATTGATAAATTTTATTTCATAGATTTCGATTTATTTAATTTTTTATTGAAATATTTTGTGTGACATTGTGTTGGAATTGAACTGTGTTGTTTACCATACCGTTCATTTCATAAGTATAAGTATAGGTGCCACACCTGTGACAGGTAAAACTATGCTTTTCTTGACAAACAGTGCCATCTGTTGCATGTAGAGCAACACACATGGTGTACTAAATATGTTACAATTCCATTTCAATGTTTCTGATTGCATTGATAAATTGAATTTTCATAGATTTTGATTTATTTTCATTTGATTTAATTATTTTGCGTGAATTGCATTGGAATTGAGCTGTGTTGTTTACCATACCATTCATTTTGTGACTAGTTTTTTTCATATTTTCATTTAATTTTTAAACTGTTTTTCATATATTTCAGCGATGGGAACATCAAATCACTTGATGTTCCCAATTTTCTGATGGGAACATCAAACCATTTGGGATGCCATCGGACGGGGAAGTGGGGATGACGAGGGAACGGAAGTGAGAGATGGTGGGGAGGACGACGGGACAAGGAAGGGGGTAATGGTGGGGAAGGACGAGGGGACGGGGGAGTTTGGGATGGTGGGATGAGGGAATGGAGAATGGTGGGGAGGACAAAGGGACAGAGGAGTGGGGCATGGTGGGAAGGAAGAAGGGATGGTGGAATGGGGAATGGTTGGGAGGCCGAGGAGACGGGTGAGGGGAGAATGGTGGGGAGGACTGAGGGACAGGGAAAGCTGCTGTGGCTCAGCAACGCACAAGCATTGCTGAGCCACAGCAATGCTTGGCTGGGTACTGCTAGTACATAATATATGAGTACTCACGTTACCATTCATCCTACATTCACCCGACACTGGCTGAACCACTGAAGTTGAAGAACACCCAACTCGCCCCACGTGCATCGACTAGGTGCGACCAGGGTGTGTGTGGCCATAGCATGGCCCAAGGGTGCGGCCAGGTCATGTGGCCTCCGCGTGGCCCTAAGGGGTGGCCACGGAGTAGCACGAGGCGGTCACAGCGCCTCACCCAGGAGGTGGAACATGGTGTGGCCGGGTAGCCACTGGCGTACACAATGGGTGTGGGAGATTTTTTTTTTGCCAGTCACGTCACAATATGATTTAATACGTCCATCCTGACTATGTGGAGGAACATTTAAATATGTTCTTGTAGAATCTGCCTACAAAATCTTGTAGATTATACACAGTATCAACACCCTGTTTTGAATCCATGCTAAGGAAATCATGATTGTGAACGCTTTCGGGTGTTGCAATTGCTGGGGTTGGTGGGGGCGGATGTATCCACGTGCCATCCTCACATCTCATGTTTATTTATTTATTTATTTATTTATATAAAAGAAGGTACACTGGGTTAGAGAGAATACATAGCATAGTGTTTACAATCTTGTAAAGCCAAAAGTACGCGTAGCGTTTCGGGCAGAATGTGTCGTCTGTCACTTTGTAACTTTTGAAGGAATACAGCACAACATGGGCGGACATGGCAAGGTGGAATTTCAAAGTCCAACATGGGCCTGTAATTTCCCAAATATTACAGTAGGGCCCTCCCGAACACTGGGAAGCCCTGTCTGATTCCACCACTTGCCAGTTACCATAGACAAGGTAGCCCAACAGATGTAACCAATAACGACTGATACACCATGAGGCTGCCTGGTGCCTCAGGGGAAACACGTGTTCTCCAGTTTATTTTTTCACTCCCATATTTCCTGTTAAAACCGCCCACGATCACGCAAATTAGATCCAGGCACGATCCACGATCGCAGGGTTACCGTAGTAAATGAGGAAAATGGTGCTAATTCGGCGATAACCAGGGTGGTGGCGGCCGAGCTAGGCCGCCACCACCAACACGTCTTGCTCCCACAACGCCGGTCCTAGACTGAATTTTGGCGGGCTTAGGGGAAGCTGCCATGCTGGCCTCCCATCCATCTTCACTTCACCAATCAGAGCAAAGCCGGCACAGCCTATGGTGCCGCGCCGAATCACAGCGGTTCCCGCTCAAAACGTCACTAGAGGCTGAGGTGCCTCGACGAATCACAGACGCCCTTACCATGAGGCGTCTCGTGACGTCCCAAGGCGGGGGAGGCCTAGGAGTATGCATCATATCCTTACAGGGTGGGGAAGGCGACGTTCACCCCTCTGTCTCCCCATCCCCCATGAAACCGTTGGCTAGTGAAGTACCCTCTCGTACCTCTCACTCTCTCAAGTCCCATTCCTCAGAAAACATGATTAATTCTGTAACTCTTTGCACAGGCCAGTTACAGTCTCCAGCATAATCTTAAAAGACTGATCTAAGCATAAGCTTTCAACCAACATCACACAAGTGCATGTAGTGTGAGAACTTCTTGTCTAGAGCGCAATAGAGCGCCTCTAGCCTAATCTAGAAAACTAGCTGAGGGATTTTTCATTTCCTCACAATTGGTTATCTCCAGATAGATTTCCTGGTATAATATTATTGTTTGCCATTCTCCATCTTAGACTGAGCAGGTTGACGTCACCAAGGAAAATAATATATGGTATTTGGTTTTGTCAGATTATCGAGGCTATTTTCTATTTTGTTTATCTGTTCTTGGAATTCTTCAGCCGTTGCATCTGGCGGTTTGTAAATTAGAATAATAAATAAGTTAATTCTCTCCATCCTTACTCCCAGTACTTCTACCATTTTATTTGTAGTTAAGGAGCTCCGAGCATAAAAGTTCTTCTCTAATATACAGACTCACTCCTCCATGTGACCTATTGACCCCATCACATCCGTATAGATTATATTCTGATATTCAGATCTCAGTGTCCAAGAGTTTAGCTGCCTGGGGTTTCTGTGATAGTTCCAAATACTGCATTTAGTCTGTGAGGTCATTTGTGAACGGTACTTTGTTGTTTGCTCTTGGTTTTTAGTCCTTGTGTGTTGGCAGAGATGAATGTGGTTACTTTATTGGGGTAATTTGACTGGGAGATTTTTCTGGCAGGTACATTATGTGTGGACATATCGAATTTGTTCTGACCAGTACTGATTGTTGCAGGGTCGCTGCCTGTCGTAGTTGTAGCTCTGTAGTGGGGTGTAATTGTATGTGATACTGGTATGTAAGTGGGTGTTTCAGTCAATTCCATACACTCTCTGTTCAACCATTTTAAATCTCTTTCGTCTGGGTATAACAAATTATTTGACTTTCTTCCAAAACCAATTTCATGTTTGCCACTTTTTATGTAACGTTCCGTGCCTTTCGCGTGAAAATATGGGGAGCTGTTGTCATAGCATTTTCTGTCCTTGAGTGAGGTTTCGCACATGTTAAGATGAAAAACTATTTGTTGTCAAAAGCGACATTTTCCTTTCCTAAGCATATTTAGACATTTTCTGGGATGATGGAAGCTTCATTTTAATCCTTTTCAATTTCTAGAATATCTTGTCTGGAAATGTCCTTTACATAGAATTTGCAAATGACAGTCCTTCTGGTCTGTCTCTGTCGAGGACTGTTGTAGTGTCTGAACCTATCAAACTGTCAGTACTGTCCGCTACCCTTTCCAGTCCACTGTCATCTTTATCCGGGCGTATTCAATCTGAATTTAAAAATTACTGATTTTGTAATTCAGTTTCCTCCCTGTCTACCGCCTCGGTTCCTGTTCCATTTTTATTTGTTTCGCTTTCTTTCTGGATGGCTGATAGGCTTTGTATGAAATCTTTCGGTCATGAGTCATAGTATCTAGAAGTTGTTTTAATATATTCCAAGTTGGCAAGTCATTGTTGCAAGTCATAACCATCCCACACTTTAAACCATCCTCACACCATAACTATCCTTACACCATACCCATCCTCACAACAAACCAACATAACCACACAATAACCATCCTAACACTATAACCATTTTCACACATACCATCCTCACACTATAACCATCCCAACACCATAACCATTCTCACACAATATCCATCCTGACACCATATCCATCCTAACACCATAACCATCCTCACACTATAACCATCCCAACATCATAACAATCCTCACACAATATCCATCCTGTGGTGTCTGTGTATAGCTGAGATAGTCTTGGTAGTAAGGTTGATGTAAAGTCATTCCTGGTTACTGACTTTAATAATAATAAACGATTACATGACTATGGCTCCCAACTTGGCAGGCTCCTGTGTGCTGTTTACCTTCTCTAGTCCCGTCCAGCCGCCGCACATAGAAAACGGATGGTACCATTTCTGTGAACATGACATCCCTCCTTTTCTTTAAAAAGAATGACAGGATGTCTACCATGCTTGTAGCACAAAGCAAAGTTATTGACACAAAGTAAGTTATTAACATATCAAGAGATATTGCATACATTTAACATTAATTAAACACAAAGAATTAAACAATCTTACCACAAAGGATTTCAATGTTAAAAATACATATGCCAATGTTAATTAAACAAACATGAAAGAAACTGTAATACAAAGTTACAAAATATTGAATGAGAGATCTGCATTATTCAAACAATATTAAATTTAGTTCAGCATAACAAGTAAATACTTTGCATTACATAGGAACACAATTAATCATCATATCGTGTAGGGCGTTTAACATGTCGTTTTGGACGAGAGTCCTTAAATACAAGAATATCCCTCGATGAATTGTTTATCGAGTTATAACTCATTTTTTCTTTTCTTTTGCACGACTTTGCACTTCATCATTTTCTACACTATTGGAATCACTTTGAAATAAGCCATATTACGTGTTATACTATGATCTCTATTACTCGCTGTTACCATAGTTCCTTTTACACTAATCACTTTATATGGTTTTGTATCATACGGCATATCTAGCTTTCCCTCTTTTTCTTTTTAACGAGAACAGTATCTCCACCTTTATGAATTGTTCCTTTGCACGTTGATCATGAGCAATTTTCATTTTGCCCTGGCTAGTGCATCCTTCTGAGCGAGACGTTTATCCGTTCCTTGGCTGGCATGACAGGTAGTGCGATTCCTCATAGGACGTCCAAATAAAAGTTCGCCAGGCGACTTGCCCAGTGTTCCATGCGGTGTTGCACGGTAGTTCCTGAGAAAAGCATACATAGCTTGTTTCCAGGATCGTCCTTCGGCATGAGCACAGCGTACAGCTTCATGAGAGGTTGCATGAATCTCTCTACTTCTCCATTTGCTTGGGATGTAGTGGCATCACACGGCGGTGTTTGAATCCAATGCTCAGCAAAGTTGACAAAGTCTTGTCCATAAATGGCGGTCCTTGTCCGTCTTGACAACTTCAGGAATGCCAAAGTTTGAAAAGATCTTGTCGAGTTTCGGGATGACAGCCTTTGCGAGATGTGGAAGTGATGATTTCTACTTCTGGATAACGTGAGTGATCATCAAGGACTACCATCATACTCTCCAGTTGTAGCGGTCCACAGAAGTCCATCGATACTTCCATCCATGGTGCAGCAGGTAGTGGTGAAGGTTGTAGAGGTGTTGGTCTTGAAGTATCCACTGCAGCTTGGCAAGGGACACAGGCATCATGCATGTCCTTAGCTTGACGATCAATGCCAGGAAACACCCCTTTTCTCGTAGCAGCTGTTTTGGTCCTTACAAGACCTTGGTGTCCTTGATGTGCAGCTTCAGAGCACGTTGCTGGAGAACAGCTGGAATGACGATACGAGTACCTCGCAGCACGGTGTCGCGTTGTTGCGTAACACTTAATTCTGTCTGGATGCGTTCAAGTGCTTTGAATGCATTTTGGTCAACTCCTGAGGGTGGGATGCGTTGAAACTTTTTNATACCCTTATGTAAGACCAATCCTGGAGTATGCAGCTCCAGCCTGGAGTCCATACCTAGTTAAACACAAGACAAGTTAGAGAAGATTCAGCGGTATGCCCACCAGACTCGTCCCGGAACTGAGAGGATTGAGCTACGAGGAAAGGCTAAAGGAGCTGAACCTCACATCCCTGGAAAACAGAAGAGTAAGGGGAGACATGATAACCACCTACAAATTCTCAGGGGATTGACAGGGCGGACAAAGACAAACTCTTCACCACGGGTGGGACACGAACAAGGGGACACAGGTGGAAACTTAGTACCCAATGAGTCACAGAGACGTTAGAAAGAATTTTTTCAGTGTCAGAGTAGTTTATAAATGGAATGCATTAGGCAGTGATGTGTGGAGGCTGACTCCATACACAGTTTCAAGTGTAGTATGATAGAGCCCAGTAGGCTCAGGAATCTGTACACCTGTTGATTGACAGTTGAGAGGCGGGACCAAAGAGCCAAAGCTCAACCCCCGCAAGCACAATTAGGTGGTACAATTAGGTGAGTACACACACACACAAACGCACAAACCAGCCTACCGCCACCTCACCCCTCACTCCTGGGACTGACCGTCCATCCCTCACTCACCTGATTGTCCTCCTTCCTCTCTTCCCCCCCCCTTCTGCCTATTTCCCTCTCTCCCTCGCTCTCCCTCACTCCCTTTAACTCCCCCTCTCCCTTTCACTCCCTCTCTCCATCTCCCTCCCCCTCCACCAGTTAACCCAACACCCCCCACCGTGCCACCCCCACATAACCACACACACACACACACACACCACACCACACACAACACACAAACACACAAACACACACACACACACACACACACACACACACACACACACACAAACACACAAACACACAAACACACACACCACACACACACACACACACACACACACACACCCATACAGGCCAAGCGGGATGGTAAGACAACAGAATGAAGCTGGAGGAGAGGGACTGGACGAGTCATTCATGGAGATGATTGCTAAGCCTGGAAGGAAGTCAGTGGGGAATTGAAGGACCTGAGGGAAACTATATATAAGCTGCAGATAGAACTAAGTGCAGCGCAAGAGGAGATAAAAAGCCTAAAAACGGCCGTCCTCAGACTCTGGCCCAGGGGACCAACCCCCAGGTACCAGAGATGTAGCAATGGCAGGGACCGCAACAATTGGTCCAACCTTTGCTGAAATGCTGAAGAGCCCAGGAGCAATGTCCACAGTCAAGGAAGTTGTAATGAAAGCAGTAACCTCACAGGAGGCAGCTAGATGCACGAGCCAGCTAATGGAAAGGAAAAGAGTTGTAGTAGTGGTAGGTGTAAGGAACAAGAGGGCTCCACAAGGAGGAATCGAGGACTAAAGACAAAGATGCAGTGGCAGGGATATTAAAGGAGATAGGAATGGAAGGGGCGGAACAAGACATAGAACAGTTTTTCGAATTGGCCAGTACAGCAGAGACAAAAAGAGATTGATCAAGGTAGTATTCAAGAGCGAGGGCATAAAAGAGGACATCCTAGTAAAGAAGAGCAAACTGAGGCATGCAAGGAACTACAAAGAGGTATATGTTCAGAGGGATATGAACAGAGACGAGATAGTAAGGGCAGCAGATGCAAGGAAAAGGCGCAAGGACAGAGAAGGGAGCCAGGAACCTCAGACTCCAACCCAGCAATCCCAGAGAAGAGGGGGAACCCCAATCCAGCAACCCAGGAACCCCAGGGGGGAATGCAACACCCCAGCCCACCACCCAATAGGGCCCTCCCTATCCCCCAGCACAAACCCTTTCTTGCCCCTGCACAATGCCCATCATGAAACCCAAATCCTCCCCCTCCCCTTACCCCAAGTAGCCCTGCTTTACCAGCCCCTGGTCTTCTCCCTGCCCCAGGCAGGCCTGAGCAAGACCAAAGCCCTCTATCCCCCACTCCACCTCCCCCCAAACCCTGTCAACTATACCGCAGGAGGGCGTGCCCTCTCCCAAGCAATCCCTGCTCCCTCACCCTCAGGACTCCTTCATGCCCCAAGCAGGCCTGAGGAAGACCTAAGCCCTCCATCCCCCACTCCAGCTCTTCCTGAACCCTGGAAACTACCTCACAGGAGGATGAGCCTACTCAAGTAGCAATGACCATAGAATAACTTCCTACGCTTGTGGGGATGAGGGTGAAATTGGATATAAGAAAGTGAGCTTCAAGGTATTGTACTCAACATTGATGGGATTACCAATAAAGCAAGTGAACTGGCAGAAAGGGTGCAAGAAGAAAACCCTGACGTAATAGGAGTAATGGAAACAAAATTGTCAGGAGTCATAACAGATGCTGTGTTTCCAAAGGAATACTATATAGTAAGGAAAGAGAGGAAAGGGAGAGGAGGTGGAGGAGTGGCCCTACTGATAAGGAAGGACTGGAGTTTTGATGAGATGGAAATTCCGGGCTGTGACGGATTCAGAGATTACATAACAGGAACTATAACAATGGGTGGATCTAAGATAATAGTGGCAGTCATTTACAACCCTTCCCTAAATGACAGAAGACCTAGACAGGAGTTTGATAGGAACAACATGGCAACCATAAATATAATAGAGAGAGCAGCTTCAGTTGCCTGCAGGAATGGCTCAAGCCTCTTAATCATGGGCGATTTCAACCATGGAAAGATAAACTGGGAGAATAGGGACCCACATGGTGGGGCAGATACGTGGAGAGCTAAACTCTTGGAAGTGGCAACAAGGACTTTTCTAAGCCAGCATGTCAAGGAACCCACAAGAGTGAGAGGCAATGATGAACCAGCTAGGCTCGACTTGATATTCACCCTGAATGAGTCAGAAATAAGGGAAGTCAAAGTTGATGCCCCCATAGGAATGAGTGACCACCGTGTACTGACCTTTGAGTACTTGGTGGAGGTAGGGATAACCTATCCAAGGATGGGAGTGGAGGGAAAAAGACTGAATTACCGAAGAGGAAAATATGACGAGATGAGGAACTTCCTCAGAGGAATACCATGGGAAACAGAACTTAGAGACAAGAATGTGCAGGTCATGATGGATTTTGTCACCCAGAAGTGCCAGGAAGCTGCAGACAGGTTTATCCCTGTCCAAAAGGAGAAAAACGAAAAACAACAGAAAAACCCATGGTTCAACCAGGAATGCAAGGTAGCGAAGCAACTGAGTAAAAGAACATGGAGAAACTATAGAAATAACAGAACACCAGAGAGCAGGGAGAGATACCAGAGGGCCAGAAATGAGTACCTCAGAGTGAGGAGGGAAGCAGATAGACAGTTTGAAAATGACATCGCGAGTAAAGCCAAGACCCAACCAAAGCTGCTCCACAGCCACATCAGGAGGAAAACAGCAGTGAAGGAACAAGTGATGAAGCTGCGAAAGGGGAGAACAGATACACAGAGAATGACAAGGAGGTGTGTGAAGAACTCAACAAGAGATTCCAGGAGGTCTTCACAATAGAACAAGGAGAAGCCCCTGCACTAAATGAGGAGGTGGCAAACCAAGCAACCTTGGAGGAATTTGACCTCACCAGTGATGAGGTCAAACGTGTCTGCTGGAGCTGGATGTGACAAAGGCTGTTGGGTCTGACAGAATCTCACCATGGATACTAAAGGAAGGTGCAGAAGCACTAAGTGTGCCACTCTCTATGGTGTATAACAGGTCACTGGAAACAGGAGACTTACCAGAAAGTTGGAAGACAGCTAATGTGGTCCCAATATACAAAAAGGGTGACAGGCAAGAGGCACTGAATTACAGGCCAGTTTCCTTAACTTGTATACCATGCAAGGTGATGGAGAAGATTGTGAGGAAAAGGCTCGTAGAGCATCTGGAGGGAAATAACTATGTAACGCACCACCAACATGGGTTCAGGGATGGTAAATCGTGCCTCACAGGTTTAATAGAATTTTATGACCAGGCAACAAAAATTAGGCAGGAAAGAGAAGGGTGGGCCGACTGCATTTTCCTGGATTGCCAAAAAGCCTTTGACACTGTACCCCATAAAAGGCTGTTAAAAAAGTTGGAGCAACAGGCAGGAGTAAAAGGGAAGGTGCTCCAGTGGATAAGGGAGTACTTAAGCAACAGGAAACAACGAGTAACGGTGAGGGGGAGACATCAGAGTGGCGAGATATCACCAGCGGAGTCCCACAGGGCTCAGTACTTGGACCCATCCTGTTTCTAATATATATGAACGATCTTCCGGAGGGTATAGACTCATTCCTCTCAATGTTTGCTGATGATGCAAAATTATGAAAAGAATCAAGACAGATGAAGATAGACAGAGGCTATAGGATGACCTGGATAAACTGGAGGAATGATCTAGAAAATGGCTGCTAAAGTTCAACTCAGGAAAGTGTAAGGTGATGAAATTAGGCGAAGGGAGCAGGAGGCTGAACACAAGGTATCATCTAGGAGGTGAAATCCTGCAAGAGTCAAACAGAGAGAAAGATCTGGGGGTTGATATCAT
Organism: Procambarus virginalis; assembly: GCA_020271785.1. Classification (NCBI taxonomy): domain Eukaryota; kingdom Metazoa; phylum Arthropoda; class Malacostraca; order Decapoda; family Cambaridae; genus Procambarus; species Procambarus virginalis. The sequence continues at coordinate 75,942 of WNGS01000881.1, read as the reverse complement.
ACCGAACCTGTCCCCAGAGGCCCACATCAAAAGAATATCATCAGCAGCATATGCTAAACTGGCCAATATAAGAACTGCCTTTAGAAACTTGTGTAAGGAATCTTTCAGAACCCTGTATACCACTTATGTAAGACCAATCCTGGAGTATGCAGCTCCAGCCTGGAGTCCATACCTAGTTAAACACAAGACAAAGTTAGAGAAGATTCAGCGGTATGCCACCAGGCTCGTCCCGGAACTGAGAGGATTGAGCTACGAGGAAAGGCTAAAGGAGCTGAACCTCACATCCCTGGAAAACAGAAGAGTAAGGGAGACATGATAACCACCTACAAAATTCTCAGGGGAATTGACAGGGTGGACAAAGACAAACTCTTCAGCACGGGTGGGACACGAACAAGGGGACACAGGTGGAAACTTAGTACCCAGATGAGCCACAGAGACGTTAGAAAGAATTTTTTCAGTGTCAGAGTAGTTAATAAATGGAATGCACTATGAAGTGATGTGGTGGAGGCTGACTCCATACAGTTTCAAATGTAGATATGATAGAGCCCAGTAGGCTCAGGAATCTGTACACCAGTTGATTGACAGTTGAGAGGCGGGACCAAAGAGCCAAAGCTCAACCCCCGCAAGCACAATTAGGTGAGCACAATTAGTTGAGTACTATAGCTACATCTATATAAATAAAAATGGAAATGTTCGTTTGATCAAAATCGCTAATCTCCGAAAGTTCTTCACTGATTGCTTTGAAATTTTCACACAATGTTCCATTCGCAAACGGCCAGGTTTTTATATATATATATACTACTAGCAGTACTTGCCACGCGTTGCTGTGGCTCAGTCTGGGTAAGTGGAAAGAAAGAAAAGAGAAGGTGCACGTTTGTAATATGTTTAATTTTACAATGCTTGTGGGTATACAATATTTTTGTTGTTCCATTGTCTGTCGAGATAGAGAGATTGTCTGGTTTGCCGACTCTAGAACACACAAAATATAATTGTCCATGGGAGAAGCAGTCTGTGTCTAGATATAAACTGCACAATTCTAAAGACTGGCCCTGAACTTTGTTGATGGTGATTGCAAACGCCAAACGAATTGGAAATTACAATTTCTTAAATTGAAATGGCATATCTGTTGGAATCATAGTAATGTGAGTAATGAGGACATCATCACGTTTGAAACGTCCTGTCAAGATAGTTGCTTCTACGACGTCGCTGATTAATTTTTTTACCGCGTTGCGTTGCAAAGTTTTAGCTGGGTGATATTGTTAAGTTCGTGTGCCGGATGCTTTGGAAATGTTGCACGTGGGAATTTCAATGAATTGCATGTTCAATGGCAATTTCAAAGCCGAGGTAGCAGTTCTTCCACCCTGGCAGCAATGTCGCAGCTATTCTGGACGATGCAAGAGCTAAGGCTATGCCATTTTTGGGATAGAAATGCTGCCAGAATCAATCCAATTAGGAAGGTTTTACCAGTTCTTCCTGGCGCATCTAAGAAGATTTCTCCAAGCTCGTTATTGACAGTTTGAACTATTTGATTGTAAATGCATTTTCGCTCAAGCGTTACATTAGGAATATTTGATTGCAGATACGACAACAGATTACCTGTGGTGTAACTTTGTTCACGACGCAATTCTACATCGAACAAAGCAGCAGCAGATCGATTCGGTGATGGCATTTCCAAATGATTGACGACTTTGTTTGTGATTTCTAGGCACAAATCTTAAATCATTATCAACGCTTCGTTGTATATTTCTGTTGTGAAATCCATGTTCATATTTTAATTTTCCTTGCGTTTTCGACGGACAATATCTTCAGCATGTGCAATTTATATTTCTTCCATAACTCTGTTGGAGATGAAGGAGAGCCGGTGGTCAATATGACTGCAAACAATGCACGAATTTCATTTGAATGTGACATGTTAGATGCGTCATTAATGCATACATCCTAGTGTCGGTCTTTCGCCAATTAATTCAGAGCTTGACATGCACTACGGAAAGTGGCATGTGTAACGCCGTTGACAAATCTCAATTGCTGGAAGACGTTGATCCAGGCACATTTACCAACAGCATGCGAAGAAAGAAGCATTCATCTTGATTGGATGCCCGTGTCTGCCTATCGTAGCTTATTTCAATATGCCAGGTTGTCCGTCGACTCGCTCCTCCCGTTTGCATCGTTCAAATGATTTTCTACTGGCATTCCACATGTAATACATAGGCACTTCCGAATACAGCATGTTTTTTGCAAACGCGTCATTTGACATAACGTGAAGAAAACAGTTACCGTTGTAGCCGGTGGTTCATAGCTGTTTGTTGCATATTTGCAGCTGTGAAATGAACGTTTTTCATTTTCTTGTTTTGAAAACAAACCAAAAATACTAACGAAATATTTCAATTCAAACGTAGATCATCGACACAGCTCAATTTTACCACTAATTGCACTGAAAAATAGAAGAACAGTTAAACACGAAATGAAAAAAATGAAAAAAGAAACAAATACACTATACTCATGAAATGACACTATGGTAAACAATGCGCTCATCCAATCAAAATCTATGAAAAATAAATTACCAATGCAATCGAAAGATTGAAATGAAATCGTAACGTATTTTGGAAAGCGTGTGTTGCTCTACGTGCAACAGATGGCGCTGTTCTTTAAAAAGCATGCTTTTTACCTGTCACAAGTGTGCATCTAAATAGTAGGTTATAAAAATAATAAATAGCACACATCGAATGGAACGATGTGTAAATTTCAAAGCAATCTGTGAAGAATTTTCGGAGATCACAGCTTGTGTTGCTCTTATATCCTACAGATGGCACTGGGCTGTTAAAAAAAAATCATGTTTTCTCATGACTCGGGTGTGGCATCTATATTAAGTTATATAAAACACGCTTCCTATTCGTAGGCAGTGTTGTTGTCAAAAATTTCAGAACGCAATCGTGTAAAGAGTTGTATACAGAGCAGATTATCCCTCAGAATGAAAAAAACATGTTTTTAAAAAAAAAAACAAAAACAATTTTTTTTTTTTTTTTTTTTTTTTAATTAATTTTTTTAATAAAGATGTTAATAAAAACACGCTCGATGCAAATGGAACGGTGTGTGAAAAACTCAAAGCAATCGATGAAGAAATTTCAGAGATTTGGTGATTTAATGAACGAAAGAAGCAGTTCCGATATTTATTTATATAAGATAATAAGATGTCCACGTCTGTGAGCGGTAAAAAACGATGCTTTGTTCGAAAAAACTGTGATTTCATGGTGTTTTTCAGTGAGGGAAATCTCGTAAACCTATTACCTATTGCTGTTTGAAATTTTGACACAACGTTGCAATTCGAATAGGTGCGTCTTTTATATATCTAACTATATACATGTCTACCACCTGTGACAAGTAAAAACATGCGTCTTTTGAAAAACCGCGCCATCTGTTTGGACATAAAGAAACACACAGCTGTAATCTCTTGAAAGTGCTTCACCAGATTGCTGGGAAATTTTGAGCACAACGTTGCATTCGAATATGCTCGTCTTTTTATATACCTTACCATATAGATGCCACCCGGTGACAGGTAAAACATGGCGTTTTTGAAAAACAGCGCCATCTGTGGCACATAATAGCAACATTCACGCTATACTAATGATGGTGGTGGCTATACTAGAGGGTGGCTGTCCTTTGGCAGAGTCGCTCAAACACACACACACAGTAGCGAAGGTAGGAGACACACGCGATTAGCGAGGCCCGCTGAAATTCGTCAATTTCTTGGTACATTGAAGGATTATTGAGGCTAGATCAGAGTATTTGGCATCTCGCAGTGTGTAGCTAGCAGGTTGCTACATAGCATAGTCATATTGCTAGCGATAGTGCGGAGAAAACAAAGTGGAGCTAGTGGAATCACCGGTGCATAGTGTGGAGGACAGCGCAAGGCGCCCTGACCTGACCGGCAGCTGGTCGACCCACCGTGGCCGTGGAACGGGTGATTGTGTTTGTTGGGTGGTGATTGTGATCAGTGATACAGTAAATTAGTGAACCGCAACACAACGATAGAGTGACTGATTCCAGAGGTTTGTGTAGATAGAAGACACAACCTTCTGTGAATCACCCTAGTGGAAGCTGACGACTGCGCATCATCATCGACAATATGTCATCACTCATCTATTGTTGCGCGGAAACATCGGGGTGGTAGGTACACGCATTCTTGTCAATTAATCAGTTGTACAGTGTGAGGTAAAATTATATCAAATCTTGTTCCGGATATTATATATCTTTAAAATCTCATCGTGGCTCATTGGGTAGAAGTTACCGCTTACGGGAACTAGGGACACACACACGCACGATGCACTCACGCGCACACGCACACCCCACACCTCCACACACACCGCCCACCTATTAACACATTCGTGTAAAAATGGATAAAAACCTCCCAAAATCCTCCCTCATTCTACCTGCCGCAAGCTGACCTCACCTCACCTCTCAACCCAATCCAATTCACAACACTCTCTCTCTCATCTCTCTCTCTCCTCTCTCCCTCTCCCCATCCACTCTCTGCATCTCTCTTTCACTCTCTCATTCTTTCTCTTTCCTCCCCTCTCACATCGTTGCTCTCTCGCTCTCTCTCTCTCTCTCTCATCTCGCTCTCTCTTCCCCTCCCTCCGCTCTCTCCTCCTCTCCCAATCCCTCTCTCCTTCCTCCATCTCCCTCCTCCCACCTCAGTAGGAACATCGAAGATCTCAGATCCTCTGGACAACGTCAGCATCATCACCGCTCTCATGCCCCTCTCCCCCTCCTCATCATCTCATCATCCTGCTCCTCCTCTCCCTCTCTCTCCCCTCACTAAAAACCCGTCTCCATCTCTCTCTCGACCACTCATCTAAACTCTCTCTCCTCGCTCTCTTTGCTCTCTCCTCGCTTGTTCGCTCCTCTGGTCTCTCTCTGTTCTCCCCCCTCACTCCCTCTTATTTTTTTGTTTGGCTCCTTCATTCTTGCTCTATATTTCTCTCTTCTCTCTCCTTCCTCTCTACTCTCACCCTCCCCTCCGCTCCCCATTTTTCACATACACATTTCCCCTCTCTCCCTCTCTCTCCTCTTGCTCTCTCTCCCTCTAACTCTCCATCCACTCACTCCTCCTCTCAATCCTCTCCCCCTTCACCTCCCCCCCTCCCTCAATCCCGCTCCCCTCTCCCTGCTTCCCGCTCCGCTTCTCCTGTGCTCCTCTCTCTCCCTCTCATCTGCCCTCCCTCCGTCTCTCGCTCCTTCCCAGGGGCGCCACTCTCTCCGTCCACATTCTCCCCTGTGTGGGGGGGGGGGGCCTCTCAGTCTCTCTCACCTCGTCGCCTGGAGCGGGTACCGTGCTGGTGGACAAGGGGGGGGGTCAATCGGTGGGTGGTCAGAGTGGCGAGAACAGGGTATGGAAGCACCAGGGCGATTCAAACGCAGGAAGGTTCTTCTGACCAATACTGAGAATTGCATGAGGTGAGCATGAATAAATTAGGATCAATTAACAACCTGCTAAAGTGCTGACAGCAGCAGGGAGAGATCAAATCTCTCCACAGCGAAAATAAAGAGACCTTGGGGGGTGGTCTGAGCATCGAGGTGGGTTATCAGGGCCAAAGGGAAGTTTGGAATGTTACATTGGAAGAAATGCCTCTGTACCTGACACATTTGCGAACAAATAAAAAGAGCTCAGAAGCAATGAAAACAGTGAGGGAGGTAGCCATTAAAGCTGCTACCTCACAGGAAGCAGCAAAGTTCACCACTCAACTGCTGGAGATAAAGAGATCATGTAGTGTAGGGGTCATCATTGGGAGAACAGGAAAGGATCCAAAAGCCAAGATGGGAATGGCAAGGATAGAGAGCCAGTACATCGGCTACTGAAGGGGTTACAGATGAAATGGTTACGGCACAACATTGCGAAGTTTTTCAGGTTGGGCTGGTACAACAGGGACAAACCGACTTTGAAAGGTGGTGTTTGCAAACGAACACGAGGAGGAGGCGTAATCTAGAAAGAATAGTCGTCGCCACTTGAGGGATCCACAAGTTTCTTCAGAGGAAGCAGGACGTAGGCGTAGATTCAGGCAGCAGAGGGGCAGGATGAAGCGGCAGGAGAGGGATCAAAAACAGGAAAGCACAGCCCCCACCAGCAGTCCCAGAGACAAGGAACCCAAAAACAGCATCCGCACATCACCAGAGGGGGGCAACACCACCACCCCCTCGGGGGGCATGAAACCCTTCCTTCCCCTCACCGTCCACGCCTAGCCTGCCAGCACCCCCACTCCATTCTGACCCCAACACCCCATCCCCATTCCCAGAATGTCCCCCCCCCCTCCCACTGTTGCCCAGGACCCCAAGTCCCCTCCCCTTCCCCTTCATCCCATATACTCCCTATTCTCCTCCCCCTCACCCCTTATCCTCCATGCCCCCCCGATCTCCTCCCCCACCTACCTAACCCGTTCCCCCTTCCCTTAATCCCCAACCCCCCACCCCAAGAACCCTCTGGGAACCCTGCAAACCACCATACACAGATCCTCTCACCCACGGAACAGCTTCCCACACCATAATACTCGCCAATAAAGGGATAATGTAATGAACAGAAGAAAGTGGAGCTTCAAGGCATGTACACTAACATAGATGGTTTTACAAATAAAACTAGTGAAATTGGAGAATGGGCACTAGAATTGAGGAACGGTGCCAGGACATAAAGCACTCACAGAAATAAAGCTAAAGAAAATCATAATAAATGCAGTTTTTCCACAGGGCTACCGTATTGTTATTAGGAAAGAGAGAGAAGGACAGGTAGGTGGGGGAGGTGGTGGGGGGGTTGTTGTTGTGGGGGTGGCTGTGGGGTGTCTACTAAGATGAGAA
>WNGS01000881.1:52922-65724 GCA_020271785.1 Procambarus virginalis | reverse complement strand
CGGGTGGCGCGTGACGTCACAGCACCGCACCTGGGCTGCTGGCGCGCGGGGTGAGGTGGCCTAGCCGGGCCGTGGGTGGCCGGGTTGGTGGGTGGCCGGGCTGGGCTGGGTGGCGCACGGATGGCCTGGGTGGCCGGGTGGCGCCTGGGGGCGGCCTGGGTGGCTGCGGGGCATACGAACATGGGTGGGGAATCACTAACAACCCCACTATACCAGAGCATGACACGCTCTTACACTGGGGTGACAAGGGTGACAATGGCCAGCGTCACCACCACATGACGCCGTCGGGCGGAATTCAAAGTCCAACAGGGGCCTGTAATATCACCTTAATTACACTAGTAGGCCCTGCCCATTATTCCACCCAATTGTCCATGAACATACAGGATATTTGAGCCACCTGTTACCCCATGAGGCTCTGCCAGCTGCCCCATGGGTGATCACTGTCTCTGAGGCTTTTCACTGTCCTGTATTCACCAGCCCCAATTTCACGCGAATTTGGGCCTCGACACACCCAGGGTGGCAGGAGTGCCATGCAAGATGAGTAATCTGGACGGATGAAGCGATTAGCGGTGGTGGAGGTGGCAGGCCCGCCACCTCCACCAAGTCACGTCTTACTCCCCTTGCTGCCCGATTCAAACTGACGCTTTCGCGGGCTAGGAAAACTCAAATCCCCATATCTCCCCAGCTACCTTGTCTTGACCAATCAGCAGGAAGCCGGCACAACTCCATGGTGCCGCTTCCAATAACAGCTCTTGGCGCCAAAACTCGGCATAGGAGCAGAAGTGCCTAAACCAATCACAGACGCCCCTCGCCCGGTGGCGTGGCGTGACGTCACAAGGAGGTGTAGGCCTGGAGACAGTGGCTGATGTCTCACTTGGTGGGGGGGGGGGGAGGCAGCGTTCGCCCCACTGTCCCACCACCTGTAACGGTTCTGAGTCTAGTACCATCCTCACGCCACTCTCAAATCTCTCCCTATTTCACAGAACAGGAAAATTTCTGTAACTCTCTCTACAGAGCAATCACAGACCTCTAATTAGATTTAACCGACAGTCCTTAACATAAGCTTTCATTTGACACCCCACAAGTATATGATAATTTGAAAGCTTCAGTTTCTAGAGTCCCTAGAGCGACTAGCCTAATCTAGAAACTAGGAAAACTAGCTGAGGGGATTCTACATCCCCTCACACCATTTATCTCCCCCCAAGTGTCTCGCTTTCTCTTCCTGATTTGAAACACCTCTTGGACTCCTTGCCGGAGCCTGTGCTCCTGCTGGGTGACTTCAATTGTCGTCATTCTCTTTGGGGTGACGTTTTGACAAATACCCGGGGTCGCCTTCTTGAGCCGTTTCTCCTTTCTTCTTCCCTGTCTCTTCTGAATTCTGGTGAGCCCACTCATTTGGACTCTCTGACTCGCACCCTTTCCTGTCTTGATCTTTCTCTCTGCTCTTCTTCTCTTTACTTAGATTTCACATGGCAGGTTCTTGATGACCTCCATGGTAGTGATCATTTCTCTATCCTTGTTTCCTTTTTCTCTTTTCGCCCTTCCCTCTCTTTTCCTAGGTGGCAGTTTGCTAAAGCGGACTGGAACCTATTTACCCTCAGTGCTGCTCTCTCTGACCTCTCCCTTCTGCCTCTCCCTCGCGCTCTCCTCCTTTTTCATGACACTGTCTTCAACGCTGCCCTCCGCTCTGTTCCTCGCTCTTCCTCTCGGGGTCCACGGAAGTGCGTTTGCTGGTGGAATGCGGACTGTGCTCGGGCTGTCCGCTGTAAGCGTGCAGCCTGGAAGAGGCACCGCCGTCGGCAGACAACTGATTCTTTTCTTTTCTTTCGGAAAGCGAGTGCGGTGGCCCGTAGGGCCATCCATATGGCTAAACGTGAATGTTGGACTTGTTATGTCTCCACAATTACGTCCGAAACTCCCCTGCCACAGATATGGAAGCGTGTCCACAAGATAGCGGGTAAGTTCGTTCCCGATGTTTCCCCAGTCCTTCACCTCCGTGGTACTCTTGTGGCGGACCCGTTGCAGGTCGCTACCGAACTGGGTTCCCACTTTTCTTCTGTTAGCTCTGGTCTTCATCTTCCCCAATCTTTCCTTCTTCGTAAACCTGTTCTTGAGTCTCGTCCTTTAGATTTCTGCACTCATCTTCGACTTTCCTATAACGATCCCTTCTCTCTCTCTGAACTTCGTTCTGCCCTGGCCCTCTGCGGTTCTACAGCGGCGGGCTCCGTTGGTATTCATTATGAGATGCTTCGCCATCTCCCTCCGTGCACGTCTCAGTATTTACTGAGTCTGTATAATCGGATCTGGGAGTCGTCGTCAGTCCCTGAGGACTGGCTCGATGCCGTTGTCCTCCCTGTTCGCAAACCAGGGTCTCTGGGAACCTCCCCTAAGGACTTTCGCCCTATTGCCCTCACAAGTTGTGTCTGCAAACTCTTTGAACGTATGGTTAACGTTCGTCTGATGTGGTTCCTGGAACACCATCACCTCCTCTCCCCTTCTCAATTTGGTTTCCGCAAGTGCCGCAGCACGACAGATGTCCTGGTGAACTTGGAGGTCTATATTCGTACTGCTTTTGCTGCGAAGACCTCCGTTGTTGCCGTCCTTTTTGACCTGGAAAAGGCTTACGACACCACTTGGCGTTATCATATTCTATCCCAGCTTCATTCTTTTGGCCTTCGTGGTCATCTCCCTCTCTTTCTCCGCAGCTTCCTCTCTCGTCGTTCCTTTCGGGTGCGCCTTGGTACCGCTCTCTCTGCCTCTTTTCAGCAATACGAAGGTGTGCCCCAGGGTAGTGTTCTGAGCACTACTCTTTTTCTGGTTGCCCTCAATGGTCTTCTTTCCTCTCTTCCTTCAGGTGTCTTCTCCGCTCTCTATGTCGATGATCTTACCCTTTGCTGTCAGGGTGATGATTCACCTCTCCTTCAGCGCCGGCTTCAACTTGCGATTGATGCCGTGTCGTCTTGGGCCACTGATCATGGCTTCAAGTTCTCTACTTCTAAGACTTGTGCCATGTCTTTTACTCGGAAACGGGTCGTTCTTCGTCCCTCTGTCACTTTATGGTCATCCCCTTGAGTACAAAGATTCCGCGAAGCTTTTGGGGTTATTCCTTGACACTCGTTTGTCTTGGTCTCCCCATATTTCTTACCTCCGTGTTGAGTGCTCTAAGGCCCTTACCCTCCTTCGAGTATTGTCCCATACTTCTTGGGGAGCGGATAGGCGCACTCTCCTTGCTTTGCATTCCTCTCTCGTCCTGTCTAAGCTCGATTATGGTTGCCCTGCTTACTCTTCTGCTTCTCCTTCTGCTCTTCGCCGTCTTGATGCTTTGCACCATACTGGGCTGCGCCTCAGTTCTGGTGCCTTTCGTTCGACTCCCGTCCTTAGCTTGTATGTTGACACTGGCTTCCTATCTCTCCAGGACCGCCGTGATCGCTACTGTCTTCGCTATCTTGCGCGGTCCTTGCAACATCCTTCCTCTCGCCTCTGTCGTGCTTTAACTTTTACCCCTCCTGCGGTTCCTGTTCCTCTTCACCACCTCCCTCTTTCTGTCCGGTTATCTCGCTTACAGGATTCTCTTTCCGTTCGTGTTTCTAATGTTTCTCCTCGTGTTGTTCCTTCTTTGCCCCCGTGGAGAGTCCCCCTTCCGCAGTTTTGTACGTCCTTGACCCGCGTCACTAAAGCTTTTACCCCTCCTACGGTTCTAAAACGCCTTTTCCTTGAGCACTTTTCTTCTCACTCCCGCTCCGTTTCTGTCTTCACCGATGGGTCTAAGTCTGCGGACGGTGTTGGCTACTCTGTTGTTTTTCCTGATCGCACTTATATGTGTCGCTTACCTCCGGAGACTAGCATCTTTACGGCGGAGCTTTATGCTATTCTCTATGCTCTTCGTCTCCTGCTTTCTCGTTGTCAGTCTTCTTTTGTGGTTGTTGTTGACTCTCGTAGTGCCCTCATGGCTCTCGGGTCCTTTAATCCGGTTCATCCAGTAGTTGTCGAGATCCAGCATTGGCTGTTTCTTGTTCACAGTAAGTTTAAGTCGGTTGAGTTTTGTTGGGTTCCCAGCCATATTGGTGTGTCTTTAAATGAGCGTGCGGATGCTGCCGCCAAGGAAGCTGTCCGCTCTTGTCCCATCTCTCGTAAAGGTATTCCTTATTCCGACTTTTACCCGGTTATCCATTCCTCCGTCCTTACCCGTTGGCAGGCTTCTTGGTCGTCTGTTACTGGTAACAAACTCCGTACTCTTAAATGTTTGTTTCCTCGTGGCCATCCTCCTACCACCGTAACCGGCGGTGGGAAACTGCTCTGGCGAGGTTGCATATTGGCCATACTCGCTTAACCCATGGTCACTTGATGGAGCGCCACCCTGCTCCTTATTGTCCTAATTGCATTGTCCCTCTTACGGTCGTGCATGTCCTTTTTGAATGTCCTGACTTCCGGGACGAGCGTATGTCTTGCTTTCCGACCGCCCCTCGCGGTCACTTGTCCCTCAATAGAATTCTTGGCGACTGATACTTTTGATATTGTTCGCCTTATGCGTTTTTGTTCTCGTATTGGCACCGTTGGTGATATTTAGTGCCCTCTGATTATTCTGCACATTTGATGGTGCTACATAGCCTTCCCGGTTTGGTGCCTTCTTTTGATAATTACTTACTTACTTAGGTCACTGATCTTCCAGAAGCGATTTACGACAAGTGTCGTACCAGAGCTCTGCAGAAATTCCGCCAGAATAGTGACTTATGTGGCAAGATGAGCCTAATATGAAGAGCAAAAATTCTTCGACCACACAAGGAGCAGCTTATGGAATGTAGAAGGATACTATTGGTATTACCATTCCACCTCCTGTTGAAGGTGTAATCTTGATAAGTTACTGAAGAGATCAGCTGTGTGTCAAGAGCACGACAGCACGCCTGAGGTCACAGATGTTAAGTGCAAGAGGCCCATGTGACAGTGGGAGATTAATCTGGATGAGAAATCGTCCAGTCCAAGAGGCAGTCCCAACGAGTCAAGAGTTGGTAGGTCGTACTCTTAAGAGGTTGGTCTGCTCAAGGAACCAGCGTTGAGGCTTGAAGAATTCAACTGGACGACCAGTGAGGTAGTGATCTATTAACCTTTGCCTGTGAGGAGGGGCCAGTGACCACAGTGATTATTTATTGGCCAATCTGAGTAACCAGTGACTAATGTGAATAAACAATGATATTGTGGACACTGACATTGAACCAACATTGCTCAGCCAGTTGAGGCAGTAGTTAAAGAATTTTCAGCCGAGGTCGTGAATCGGTGCAGACAGCATTAGTCTGCAAGCTACCAGGTGGTTACTGGATTGTACCTGGATCGGGTTCTAGGAGTTCTTCTACTCCCCAAGCTTGACCTGAGAGAACTTGGTCCAACAGGTTTGGAGCAGCCCACAGGCTCACATATTCACAACAGCCCGGTTGGTCCAGCACTCCTTGAAGACAACTATCCAGTTTTCTCTTGAAGATGTCCACATTTGTTCTTGCAATATTTATTTTACTCGCTGGGAGGATGTTGAACAACCATGGACCTCTGATGTTTATATAGTGCTCTCCGGGTGTACTTATGGCACCCTGCACTTCACTGGTTCTACTCTGCATTTCCTTCCATTTCGTTCTCTCCAGTATGTTGTTATATTACTGTATAGATGTGGATCCTAGCCCCTTCAGTATTTTCCACTTGTATATTATTTGACAACTCTCTCGTCTCCTTTCTTGAGAGAACATTTGGAGAACTTCGAGACGAACCTAATAGTTTAGGTGTTAATAGTGTTTATGTATGCCGTATGTGTTCTCTGTATTCCCTCTATTTCAGGAATCGTCTGCTCTGAAGGGGAAAGTGAATACCGAGCTGTACTCAAGAAGGGACAGCACAAGTGATTTGAATAATTCAACCTTTGTGATAGGATCCCTGGATTTGAAGGTTATCGTAATCCATCCTATTATTTTTATAGCTGACGTTATATTTGCATGATTATGCTCCCTAAATGTTAGGTCGTCAGACATTATTCCCAGATCCTTTACATGCTGCTTTCCTATTATGGGCCGATGTGATTGTAATTTGAACCTTGTTATTTGTTTTAGGTCCTCATTTACCATAACTGCGTATATGGCATTTATCACTGTTACGGGCTGCTTGAGCCAGTAACTGGGTTCTTTGTGCTTAATGTGTCTTAGAGCCCCTTCTTCTATGATCCCACCCCAAGTCAGTGGTAAGCTTTCAAGAATTGGTGATAATAAGTAATAGTGCAAGGAATAAAGGAGGGTAAACAAGAAAAATAAACCTTCAATATATTATCTATAGAAGTATATCTACACTTATGTACACTGTGTTGCTTTTACCCAGGACACAAAAGGTCTGCAGTGTTCTTCACATCCCGGCTAGTCCACTATCTTCAAGTACACGTCGTCCCCTCTCAATGGTTGTCACTGGCGAGTTCACCTCATCAACATGGGGCCAATGTACACCATATCGTCACAATGTCCTTATACCCAACATCCACTCTCCAGTAACACTGACTGAGGGTTTCAGCAACACTCTGACTAGAGGTCTTACATAATCACGTACAGGGGTTGCCAACACCTCGGCAGAAGTCTCTAGCAACACACTAGCAGCACTTCTCAGCAGACAGACACTACTATCGTCTCGTAACTCCTCGTGGCCAAACCCCAGGTACATCAGTCCATACAACACTACACAAATACAACAGCTAATACACTGCTTGTACCGACGGCAACCACTTCATCTCTCACAGGACCTAGTCAGGAGTTCTGGACTGCCCAAGTTGAACTGATTTCCACAGCGTAATTGCCTCAACATGTCACCTCTGTGAACATAAGTCATTAGCCAGACAGACAGTATACTGGCTGAACTTAGGATGGTACTCTTCACCGGGAAACTGTGAAATGTTATCAGATGCATATTCTAGATGGCGTTGATATCATTCCTACTCCCACCAGAGGTCATCATCATCGACCTCACCTCCTAACTGAGGTATGAAACAGGAGTCGCTCATGGACGCCACACCTCAGCCAACAGATGGTGTTGTCTGCATCTCACCTTATACATGGGAGTTGGAGTGCAGGTTCATAGATGGCGCCAAAATCGTCACTCTACACTCCATTGTTGCTGATACCGTAACAAACACTATTAAACATCATGTTATTTTCTGCTACCCAGTCGGAAACTTCATTAATGTCTGCTTGTAGTTTATTAATGTTTTCACATAAGTAATTTTCTTTCTGATTTTTGTGTCATCTGCAAAAGATGATACGAAGCTGTGATTTATATTTTTGTCTATATCTTATATGAGAATAAGGGAAAGCAGTGGTACAACTGTTCAAGGACTGTGCCGTGAGGTACAGAGCTTTTAACTGCGCTTGGACTTGATTTTATTTGGTTGACTGTTACTCTTTGTGTTCTGTTTGGCAGAAAATTGAGTATCCATCGTCCTACTTTACCTGTTATTCTCAGTGACCTCATTTTGTGGGTTATAACTCTATGGGGCATATTTATCACATATCTTTGTAAAGTCCGTGTATACCACATCTGCATTCTGTTTTTCTTCTAATGCATTGGTGATTTTGTCGTAGTGGTCAAGTAGCTGCGAGAGGCATGATCTTCCTGCTCTAAATCCATGTTGGCCTGGGTTGTGGAGGTCATTGGTCTCTATGAAACTGGTGACCTGACTCCTGATAACTCTCTCAAATACTTATTATCTGGGACGTTTGTGCCATTCGTCTGTAATTCTTAGCCAATGCTTTGCTCCCTCCCATGTGTAGAGGGGCTATGTTTGCTGATTTAAGCGCATCTGGTATCTCCCCCATTTCCAAGCTCTTCTTCCACACTATACTGAGTGCCTGTGCTACTGGCAATTTGCATTTATTTATAAATATTGAATTCCTTGAGTCTGAACCCTGGGCTCAGTACATGGGAATGTTATCAATTTGTCTTTCAAAATCTGCCACGCTCGTATTGATATCAGTTATATTTACAGGGGTTTGGATATCACACATAAGGAAGTTGTCGGGATCTTCCACTTTCATGCTGTTTATTGGAGTGCTAAACATGTCTTCATACTGTGTTTTAAGGATTTCACTATTTTCTTTGTCATCTTCTGTATATGAACCTTCCCGTGTTAGAATAGGTCCAATACAAACCAATTCTGACAATGGTTTTGCTTTTGATTTCATACATGTGAACAAATATTTGTGTTTTTTTCGTTATCTCTTGTATGGTTTTCTATTCTAATTACATTTCTTCAATATGATATGATTGCTATTGCTTCAATTTCTGCTTTATTTCTTAAAGCCGACTATTTAAATTATTCCTTCATTGTCGGGGAAAGTCGTGTTTGCTTAAGCATTTCTGTTACTTTTTCCTTTTTATGTAGTTCTGTCTGCATTCTCTTTCTTTGTTGGACCTCTTTCTGACATTCAACAAAGAAACATGTTTCAGACAGACTTTTTATGGTTCGAAAGACAGTTTTTCTGTTCCTTGTGGGAAATTTTTATTTCTTAGAACAGTTTCCCATTGAATGTCTGTAAGTACCCTGTTTATTTTCTCACAGTCTATACTTTATTATTAAAATAGAATTTATTGAATAACCTCCTTTCGCTTGATCATTGTTTTAGGTCTGTTATGAGCATTGATGTTAGTTTGCACTTCAATGAGCTTGTGATCTGAGTATGGGAATCTGAGAGTGTACTGTCCCTGATTATGTCTTCATTGTTTGTGAAGACCCGATCTAGAATATTTTCATTTCTAGTTGGCTGTTATCTGCTGGGTGAATGAAAATTTGTCACAGAATCTAAGTTGTTCTCTACTCTGTCGTTGTTGTGAGATTTTTTTCTACGCTTACCTCCCTTAGGAGGTGGACTTTAAACATAAAGAACTGCCTACTGCAGATATTTCTACTCTAAGGCTGAGCCCAATAGAAAAGCGGGAGCAAACCGCCAGGCTTCCACCACAAGGGTGAAAACCTGTCCACTTGGGCCGCTGGTTCCTCCTAGGTTAAAACGTTAAAACTAATAAAGGGTAACCGACGGGTTCTCACACCAAAATTTAATTTGATGTGTGGCGCTATGAATTGAGATTCGAAATTCCCAAGAACAGCCGTCATTAAAAAAGATCACATTACTAGACAATTGTATAAAGCAGAACATGGGTGGAAAAGAATGGTTGAAGGGTTGACATCAAAGACAGTTTTCTATAACAAAACAATTTATTAACAAAAGACTAAACTACTACAACATCGAGTTTACGTTACGTTACGGCCACTTTAACAACAGCTACTTATCAACCATGAAGTAGCAACGACTCCGGTCCACTGCTGCACGGCTGAGTACTGAACTAACCTGAACACAGGAGTGCCCACTGACGACGCAATATTGGAAACAAATAATTCACAAGACTAAGTTTACAGAACAGTGAGTGATTCGTTACGTTAATGTCCATCCAGTGGCACTTGCAAGACAGCTATTCAACAGCCCCTCAAGAAATAGCAACAGTCTCCATCTTGCTGACACTTCGGGATGACTAAATGAACTAACTGAACAATGGTGCCCACTGATGACACAAGCTTGCAATCAATATATCTCCCGGTCCTTCCAGTGAGTAACTATACTCTAATCACAAGCTTACGGATCCTCCAGCCCTCCAGGCAAGATACCCACGTAACTAGGCGGGTAGTTCAACACTGACTCCCCCCTATCACAACCTAATGTGAACACTCTTTGCAACTCCCTGCAAGAAGTTGCAAATGTAAACAAAACTAGGCAAGGTGGTATTCTGAAACACTTCTCCAGTAATCCCCAAGTTACTTTACTCTCATCTCCTAAGAAGATAATCAAATAAATAGGTTTAATCAATTATAAAATTTTATTATGTGATTAATTACGTTAATTGACTGTCAACAGCAGTCAGCAACAAAGTACTTCTACGTTAATCACAAACACTTGTCTCCCTCAGACAACAAACAACATTAGTACTCTACGTTAATCACCAACACTTGTCTCTTACAACAAGTCAACTTGTTAACAATAACTCAAAGTCTCTTAAATTACATCACACTTGACTACTTCAAGCATTCAGTGAGAAATTCCTAATTAATATCAAACGGACAACTAATTAAATCCCAATCGAGTTACGTTAACTAAGCCTACCACTATCTTTGTAGCTTCTCAATAGTCTATGTCAAACTTTACTTTAATGAGCGTTAATTACCCTAATTAACCCCGAGCAATTAATTAACTGTCACCAGGACCGATAATTATACATAAATACGTCTCACTCCGCACTGCCTAAGCAGGTCTCATCAAACACTGAATTCATGGACGAGGAGTTAATTACTATAATTATCATGAGTATCCCTTAATCAACTGTCACCAGACAGGATATGATTAATTCAGTGAGTTATGCTAGCTCCATGACCTCGCTTTATCGAGTCAGTCAAGACCTTCGACGTTAATTACTCTACTAATTATCCTGAGCCACTAATTGCTGTATATTGTTGTACCACAGACAGGTAATAAGTCTTGAGCAAATTACGTTAGCACAAATACTGTCAGACCTTAACAGTTCCTCCCCACTATGTGAATTCATGATGTGAATGCTAATTACACAATTAGCTGGAGTGGTCACTTACTTGTCACACGGACAATTAATTGCACCTGAAACGTATCTCAACAAGCTTAACACTGTTTCCCTTAACAGCTCCCTCATTAAGTAATGTGCAACCCCTTATAAAGTTAATCACCCCTTTAATTAACTCTCACTGAATTCTTAAGTTGTCAACACAACTTAAAGAAACACAAAGAAACCTGAGGTACATAGGTCACACTCACAGTGACATAACAAAATTAAATATCACATCCCCATACGGTTGCAGCTCTCTGCTTCACGTAAATTACTGTACCACCACAATAATGACACACAGGGTTTGGCAACAACAAAAGTATACCTACATTAATGCCCTCCCCCCTTATCTGAAAAGAACTTACTGTGTGGAATCACTACTTCAGCAGAGCAATTTTACGTTAACTCAAGACATCGTCGCTACGCTGACAGCTGGCACTAATTCTCATAATCAGGCAGATTTACCAAACAATTGCTTGCTCCCTCATTAAGTAATGTGAATTCCCCTGATTAATGAAAGGGACCTCCTTAAATCAACAACGCAACTCCTAGGGCAGTAATATAAAGTATACAACACATCAACACTGCCCAAAAACACATACATACATACTGATGTCATCAGCATACCCCATATGCTAATGACATCACTATGCCATCAGTCAGCAATCACGATTACTGACTCAACACACAACACCGTAATATTCAGACACAAGGGTAAGAACCGACCACCCAAGACCTTGGTCTGACAAATTACTAGACATGCAATGAACTCATGGCAATGGTACACCCTAAACAATGATATTAATCATAACCATAACCTCTCATTTATCAATCAAACATATACTGTATATATATATATATATATATATATATATATATATATATATATATATATATATATATATATATATATATATATATATAATCAAAGTGTTCAGTGAGGATCCACAAGGTCTTCTCTGAGTACTCTTATTTTCTTCTCCGAGGCTATGGGTCCCTACACTTGCACCAGAGGTCGTACCCCTTCTAGGTTTTTAAAAAAAAATATATGTATATATATATATATATATATATATATATATATATATATATATATATATATATATATATATCACTAGAGAAATTAAACATAATTATACAGACCTCAGGGTGTCCTCTGAGCTACCCTAAATACACTGGCCTGCCTACCTGTGAAATGATATAATTAACGTGCGGCAACATGGCATTAATCTTGACTGTGAACGATATATATTGAATAGACAGATCATCAATCATTTATATGGGAAAAATCTCCGCACTGACCGGTTTACATACTCGAGTCAGTCAATACACACTATGTATACATATACATCTACATGTGTGATCATGTGTATGACATACACCCTCACATCACAACACAGTCTGTGCCCACCCACAGTCACTCTGACGTCACTCACGACATAGACAGTCTGTGTCCACCACAGACAGTCACTCTGACGTCAAAACAAATGCCTCTCAGCTTGCTTCCCGCGCCTGGCGGGCGTTATGGGACAGCACAGCCGATTTCCTGATTTTACATCAGTCCTGAGACACTGTCCTCTACACTGTTCAGTGTAGGGGACGGCCAGGGAACAAGTGTAGGAAGGCGGTCCGCGAATTACTTCAATATTCTCGGGATATTTACGTACCAGTGAGCCCAAAACATAGTTTTTGGTCATATGAAGGGTACAGCAACGTAGTGATAACGCAATATAGTGAATTCTTATAACGTTGGATAAGAAAAAAATTGAAAAAGAACGAGATTGTGGCAAGACGGTGGCACCAGAGGCCTGAGAAGGAAAGAGCTTGGACCACGCTTGGGAGGAGCTCTGGCGGAGACGTCAACAATTAAGGCAGACATCGCTTCATAAATCACCTAATTGTGCTGTGGGATGCTTACTTGGAGGTGAGTGCCTCTCAAAGTCAGTCATACAAGGTGTACAGTGTTTTTATATAGTAATTAGCTTTGCACATAAGTTAATTAAAATACGAAAAAGTAGCTCAAGAGCCTCAGCTTGGTACTAGTTTTCTCACACCTGTGTGTTACATTACACCGCCACTGACTAGACTTACCCCCTCCTCACCATAACACGCCAGTGTAAACACACACACACACACACACAAATTGTGTGTGTGTGATTGC
>WNGS01000881.1:0-48797 GCA_020271785.1 Procambarus virginalis | reverse complement strand
ACAAGTCATCAGCCAACACTAACAAGTCATCAGCCAACACTAACAAGTCACCAGCCAACACTAACATGTCACCAGCCAACACTAACAAGTCACCAGCCAACACTAACAAGTCATCAGCCAACACTAACAAGTCACCAGCCAACACTAACAAGTCATCAGCCAACACTAACAAGTCATCAGCCAACACTAACAAGTCATCAGCCAACACTAACAAGTCATCAGCCAACACTAACAAGTCATCAGCCAACACTAACAAGTAATCAGCCAACACTAACAAGTCATCAGCCAACACTAACAAGTCACCAGCCAACACTAACATGTCACCAGCGAACACTAACAAGTCATCAGCCAACACTAAAAAGTCATCAGCCAACATTAACAAGTCATCAGCCACAGTAACAAGTGATCAGCCAACACTAACATGTCACCAGCCAATACTAACAAGTCAGCAGCCAACACTAACAAGTCATCAGCCAACACTAACAAGTCATCAGCCTACACTAACAAGTCATCAGCCAACACTAACAAGTCATCAGCCAACACTAACAAGTCATCAGCCAACACTAACAAGTCATCAGCCAACACTAACAAGTCATCAGCCAACACTAACAAGTCATCAGCCAACACTAACAAGTCATCAGCCAACACTAACAAGTCACCAGCCAACACTAACATGTCACCAGCCAACACTAACAAGTCATCAGCCAACACTAACAAGTCATCAGCCAACACTAACAAGTCATCAGCCAACACTAACAAGTCATCAGCCAACACTAACATGTCACCAGCGAACACTAACAAGTCAGCAGCCAACACTAACAAGTCATCAGCCAACACTAACAAGTCATCAGCCTACACTAACAAGTCATCAGCCAACACTAACAAGTCATCAGCCAACACTAACAAGTCATCAGCCAACACTAACAAGTCATCAGCCAACACTAACAAGTCATCAGCCAACACTAACAAGTCATCAGCCAACACTAACATGTCACCAGCCAACACTAACAAGTCACCAGCCAACACTAACATGTCACCAGCCACACTAACAAGTCATCAGCCAACACATACAAGTCATCAGCCAACACTAACAAGTCATCAGCCAACACTAACAAGTCATCAGCCAACACTAACATGTCACCAGCCAACACTAACATGTCACCAGCCAACACTAACAAGTCATCAGCCAACACTAACAAGTCACCAGCCAACACTAACAAGTCATCAGCCAACACTAACAAGTCATCAGCCAACACTAACAAGTCATCAGCCAACACTAACAAGTCATCAGCCAACACTAACAAGTCATCAGCCAACACTAACAAGTAATCAGCCAACACTAACAAGTCATCAGCCAACACTAACAAGTCACCAGCCAACACTAACATGTCACCAGCGAACACTAACAAGTCATCAGCCAACACTAAAAAGTCATCAGCCAACACTAACAAGTCATCAGCCAACAGTAACAAGTGATCAGCCAACACTAACATGTCACCAGCGAATACTAACAAGTCAGCAGCCAACACTAACAAGTCATCAGCCAACACTAACAAGTCATCAGCCTACACTAACAAGTCATCAGCCAACACTAACAAGTGATCAGCCAACACTAACATGTCACCAGCCAACACAAACAATTCACCAGCCAACACTAACATGTCACCAGCCAATACTAACAAGTCATCATCCAACACTAACAAGTCATCAGCCAACACTAACAAGTCACCATCCAACACTAACAAGTCATCAGCCAACACTAACAAGTCATCAGCCAACACTAACAAGTCATCAGCCAACACTAACATGTCACCAGCCAAAACTATCAAGTCACCAGCCAACACTAACAAGTCACCAGCCAACACTAACAAGTCATCAGCCAACACAAACAAGTCATCAGCCAACACTAACAAGTCATCAGCCAACACTAACAAGTCATCAGCCAACACTAACAAGTCATCAGCCAACACTAACAAGTCACCAGCCAACACTAACAAGTCATCATCCAACACTAACAAGTTATCAGCCAACACTAACAAGTCACCAGCCAACACTAACATGTCACCAGCCAACACTAACAAGTCATCAGCCAACACTAACAAGTCATCAGCCAACACTAACAAGTCACCAGCCAACACTAACATGTCACCAGCGAATACTAACAAGTCATCAGCCAACACTAACAAGTCATCAGCCAACACTAACAAGTCATCAGCCAACACTAACAAGTCATCAGCCAACACTAACAAGTCATCAGCCAACACTAACATGTCACGAGCCAACACTAACAATCACCAGCCAACACTAACAAGTCATCAGCCAACACTAACATGTCACCAGCCAACACTAACATGTCACCAGCCAACACTAACAAGTTAACAGCCAACACTAACAAGTCACCAGCCAACACTAACAAGTCATCAGCCAACACTAACAAATCATCAGCCAACACTAGCAAGTCATCAGCCAACACTAGCAAGTCATCAGCCAACACTAATAAGTCATCAGCCAACACTAACAAGTCATCAGCCAACGCTAACAAGTCATCAGCCAACACTAACATGTCACGAGCCAACACTAACAATCACCAGCCAACACTAACAAGTCATCAGCCAACACTAACATGTCACCAGCCAACACTAACAAGTCACCAGCCAACACTAACAAGTCACCAGCCAACACTAACAAGTCACCAGCCAACACTAACATGTCACCAGCCAACACTAACAAGTCATCAGCCAACACTAGCAAGTCATCAGCCAACACTAACAAGTCATCAGCCAACACTAACAAGTCATCAGCCAACACTAACAAGTCATCAGCCAACACTAACAAGTCATCAGCCAACACTAACAAGTCATCAGCCAACACTAACAAGTCATCAGCCAACACTAACATGTAACCAGCCAACACTAACAAGTCACCAGCCAACACTAACATGTCACCAGCCAATACTAACAAGTCATCAGCCAACACATACAAGTCATCAGCCAACACATACAAGTCATCAGCCAACACTAACAAGTCATCAGCCAACACTAACATGTCACCAGCCAACACTAACATGTCACCAGCCAACACTAACAAGTCATCAGCCAACACTAACAAGTCATCAGCCAACACTAACAAGTCACCAGCCAACACTAACAAGTCACCAGCCAACACTAACAAGTCACCAGCCAACACTAACAAGTCATCAGCCAACACTAACAAGTCATCAGCCAACACTAACATGTCACCAGCCAACACTAACAAGTCACCAGCCAACACTAACATGTCATCAGCCAACACTAACAAGTGATCAGCCAACACTAACAAGTCATCAGCCAACACTAACATGTCACCAGCCAACACTAACAAGTCACCAGCCAACACTAACATGTCATCAGCCAACACTAACAAGTGATCAGCCAACACTAACAAGTCATCAACCAACACTAACAAGTCATCAGCCAACACTAACAAGTCATCAGCCAACACTAACATGTCACGAGCCAACACTAACATGTCACCAGCCAACACTAACAAGTCACCAGCCAACACTAACAAGTCATCAGCCAACACTAACAAGTCATCAGCCAACACTAACATGTCACCGGCCAATACTGTGATGTCATGGAAGCCTTTCCATTGTCCTGAATAAATAACTTATTAATGGGAATGAACTAATTCTAAATCTTGAGAGTAAGATTTGTGTGTGTATTATAACAGCACCAACACAGTATTATTCATTCACTTAATACTGTCACCTAATTAGTATTAGTACTTAATACTTAACTTAACATTGAACACTTCTATAGAAGAAATGACATGTATGATTTTAATAGCCTAAGAATTTTTTTGGATGTTATAGATTGGAAAGTCCTTTGCATGGGGGGTGGGCCGGTCTTGGAGCAAGTCGTGAACCCAGCCATGGGTGATGTAAAGAGGGATTTTGATGTGGATTCAAAATATAAGTTATTTAAAAGTATTCTAAGCTAAGTACAGAACATAGTATACCATACAAATTGAATAGATCAAATAATAATGACACATAATGGATATTAAAGGATCTGAAGAAAAAACTGTCCATTAAAAACTGAGACAGGTCGGATAACATATAATGACGAAGAGATGAGTAGTATTTTTAACAAATATTTTATCTCTGAATTTACTAAAGAGGAACTTAACATTATGCCTTCAGCCAAATGTTGACCCCCACCCTGCTATGAGGGTGGAGAATAGGATAGGTTGACTAGTCTAAAAGTTACCAGGGAGGATGTTATTAAACAAATAGTGAAACTCAAGCGAAACAAATCCTCAGTGCCAGATGAATTGTTTGCCAGGGTGCTTAAAGAATGGAAAGTGGAGCTTTGCGAGCCATTATCTACCATATTTATTAAATCATTAGAGTCAGGCAGAGTGCCAGAGTCGTGGAAGGTTGCTATTGTGGTTCCAATTTTTATTAAAGGAGATAGATCACTTGCATCAAACTATCGGCCAATTAGCTTAATGTCTATTGTGAGAAAGTTACTTGAATTGATAATTGCATGTACAATTCGTCTTCAATTCGTATTCAATTACCAATTCAATTCACAATCGACTTGAGAATGGTCCAGGACGGACCGAAACGTCGTCGTCCCTTCACCTTCTAGTGTGTGGTCTGGTCAACAATTCGTCTTCATCATGAAAAACATAAACTAATAAATGAATCACAACATAGTTTTTATAAATGGCCGTTCATGTTTAACAAATTAGCTGTCATTTTATTCCAGCGCAGTTGAGACAGTTGAGAGTGGTAGGGTTTGTGACGTGTACCGTGAATTTAGCAAAGCTTTTGATACAGTGCCATATGAAAGATTTATTAAAAAGATAGAGACTCATGGTATTGGGGGTGCTATATTAAGTTAGATTAGGGCATGACTATACAAAAGGAAACAAAGTGTTAGTATAAATGAGGATAATTCAGAGTGGGAAAATATTGTAAGTGGAGTTCCTGAATGCTCTGTCCTGGTACTTCTGTTATTCATAATATATATAAATGATTTAGATTCAGGTTCAAGCAGCAATATTTGCAAATTTGCTGATGATATAAAAATCGTGAGGGAAATAAACGCAGAAAAAGATTCACTATCACTTCAAGACGATCTAAATAGGGTTTTGAAATTGTCAAAAGATTGGCAGATGCAGTTTAATGCTGACAAATGTGGGTTTTGAGGCTAGGTAATGATAATATAATTACAAGATACGAGCTAGATGGTGTGAAAAGTGCAGTTGGATTGGGAAAGGGATCTGGGAGTTATGATTAGTAAGTATTTAAAACCAAAAAAAGCAATGCATTAATGTTCGTAATAAGGCAAATAGGACACTGGGATTTATTAATCGAAGTGTTAGTAATAAGACACCTGGTGTTATTCAGCTATATCTTGCTCTGGTTAGGCCCCATTTAGATTATGTAGCTCAGTTTTTGTCCCTGTACTATAGAATGGATATAAATTCCCTAGAACACGTCCAGCGTAGAATGACAAAGTTGATCCAGCAAATTAGAAACCTGTCATATGAAGAAAGATTGACAAAGCATAAATTAGAGGTGTACACGAGGGTGACATGTATAAATGGGCATAACAAAGGGGTATTAATAGGATATTAAAAGTATCAACACAAGACAGCACACAAAACAATGGGTATAAATTGGATATGTTTAAATTTAGGAAAAGAACTGGGTAAATACTGTAAATATTTGTGGAACCAATTACCGCAAAACGTAATAGAAGTGGGATCCCTTGGTTGATGGGGTTTTGGGAGTTCTTCTTCTTCCCATGCCCGGCCCGAGGCCAGACTTGACTTTTGAGAGTTTGGGCCACTAGGCTGTTGCTTGGAGTGGACCGCAGGCCCACATACCCACCAGAGCCCGGTTGGTCCAGCACTCCTTGGATCCTTGGAGGAAACAATCTAGGTTCCTCTTGAAGATGTCCACTGTTGTTCCAGCAATATTTCATATGCTCGCTGGGAGGGTGTTGAACAACCATGGACCTCTGATGTTCATACAGTGTTCTCTGATTGAGCCTATGGCACCTCTGCTCTTCACTGGTTCTATCCTGCATTTTCTTCCATATCGTTCACTCCAGTACGTTGTTATTTTACTGTGTAGATTTGGGACCTGGCCCTCAAGTAATTTCCATTGTGGGGCTTTTTATTTTGCTTTCCCGACTGCAATGCGTAAATCGTCAATGTACATGTGGCAGACGATTCAGGAAGCTGTCGGATACAGCAGAGAAAATACGAGAGCAACCGTACAGGGCCTGGGAGCAAGGTCGAGTTAGAGTCCTTGAGGGTCTCTTCCCAGACTAGCCTCACCTGGTCCTGGTCCACATTGATCGTTGGAATCTCCTCAATGCTTTGACACTTTAAGGGACTCCTAGGGTCCTCATCACATTTTATAGTTTAATGAATAATAGGCAACTCGGTGTTGAAGACACCTGGAGCTGAAGGCTTGAGTAAATAGTTGGCAGTATTCAGAAGTGGTTCAACGGAAACACCGCATAAAGCTTAACAGTAGTTTATTTACTAACTTAACCACTAATACAAAGGATGCTTGATTTACTTTAGATTGGCATCAGAAAGGCTATGGTTGCAATAGCGAGACTCTTGACGTCTGGCTAATCAAGTCCGATCCACTCGTGGAGAAACACCTAACTTAACACAGTTGACAGCCAATCATTAACACGGCAACCTAACTGCCGGTGTGCAAAGGGATCACAAGAGTTTCAACCGGATACTCGAGTAATGATGATGCGTAATAAATCACAATGGCACTGTCAATGGGACAGGCAATAACATGCACAATAATAATATCACACAATACTAAATGTGTGGTGTATGTGAAGCTCACATTCACAGACGAGAGTAATGTGATACCACACAGATAAACACGCATACACAGTCGAGTGTCTACGTCTCCACCTATACCTGAAGAAGGTTAGAACTGTGGTTGATCCCTCAGATCAACACAGACAGACACAATAATACAATAACAAGATCTTGTACTTAGAGGTAGGCTACCTCTCTTATTCACTGAATCACTAAGGCACATTTATGCAAGAAGTCGTAGATGGCCTGACAGCTGGTTTTGCTCATTCTGACGTGAGACCATTGGCGACAGGCTTTCCCACAAACCGTACTTGACACGGAGGGTACTCGCAGGAGGGCGCGCTGTATGTCTAACAGACACACTTGATGGCACCGGCGGTGAGTAAGGGTGGTGACGTCATGTGGTACAGTGAGGCAGGGCGGATGGCGGCTTGAGGCTATCTACACGCTCTGGACAGTGGTGGCTGGCGGCTGCAGGTTATATGGTACCATGCTATGCACTGTGGTAAAGTCACACACAGGTTACTTAGGCAGCGGCACTCCTTAGTTCACTCTAGGTTACTCACAACGATTTCAATTTGTCATCAGGGGTTACCTGATACCAGTCTGTTTCGCTCTGGTGATTTGTCACTAGACTTCTAAACAATATAGTCACGATCGCGATTCTGGGCGAGCGTTGGTATATCGAAAAGACACTGAGTTTAACTTGATGGTGAGGAATGGACGGTGTTCAGACTATTGACCGTTAGACAGAACAGGACACGTCCACTAGCTACGAACTTCCTCAAGTGAATACCCTTGCCAGTGGCTGCCGGGCATCTCGTGGGACACAACACAATGGATTACAATTTGACCAATGGCATTGCAGCAAAAAAGCGGGAACCAATCATATTGATCGTTCCATGATCAGAAGCAGAGGTGACGTCATTAACACGTCACGACCACATCACAGTTGTTATTCTCCATTGCGCCGGTTGAGGCTGACCTCAGGAGACAGATCTGTCGCCTCGCTGGCGTCCCCTCTCGCTCTCTCGCTTCACACCAGCCATACTCTCTGACCCTATGGCACGGATGCTTAACTTCCCTGTATCTACTTCCTGCCTGGACATACGGCGGACTCCGTATTATAAACGTATTCCTGGTTAAGTGGGCATCCTGGAGATACCCAACATAACAGTGTACTATCCAGGGTTAACGGAGATAGGGCTTGTGCAAGAGATCGGTGCACTGTGCACTGCAATGAGCCATTCAAGTCAGCTGTGGGATAATCTTGAGAGACCATCCTCTCTCATCCATGTGTGTATTATTTGGTATCTCTCTCGTCTCCTTTCTAGTGAGTACATTTGGAGGGCTTTGAGAAGATCCCAATAATTTAGGTGCTATATCTCGTCAATGCATGCCGTATATGTTCTCTGTATTCTGTCTATTTCAGCAATCTCTCCTGCTCTGAAGGGGGAAGTGAGTACTGAGCAGTGCTCAAGACTGGACAAAAGTGTTTGAAGAGTACAACCATTGTAATGGGATCTCTGGATTTGAAAGTTCTCATAATCCATCCTATCATTTTTCTGGCTGATGCAATATTTGCTTGGTTATGCTCCCTAAACGTTAGATCGTCAGACATCATTATTCCCAATTCCTTGACATGCTGTGTTCCTACTATGGGCAGATTCGATTGTGTTTTGTACCCTGTATTATGTTTCAGATCCTCATTTTTGCCGTATCTGAGTACCTGGAATTTATCACTGTTAAACATCATGTTATTTTCTGCTGCCCAATCGAAAACTTTGTTAATATCTGTTTGTAGTTTTTCAATGTCTTCAGCAGAGGTTTTTTTCATGCTGATTTTTGTATCATATGCAAAGGATGACACGATCCTGTGACTTGTATTTTTGTCTATATCTGATATGAGAATAAGGAACAGCAGTGGTGCTAGGAATGTGCCTTGAGGTACAGAGTTTTTAACTGCGCTCGGACTCGATTTTATTTGATTGACTGTTACCCATTGTGTTTTGTTCGACAGTAAATTGAGTATCCAGCGTCCTACTTTACCAGTTATACCCATTGACCTCATCTTGTGTGCTGTCACTCCATGGTCACATTTGTTGAATGCCTTTTCAAAGTCTGTGTATACAACATCTGCATTCTGTTTTTCCTCTAATCCCTAAGTGATTTTGTAGTAATGGTCAAGTAGCTGTGAGAAGCATGATCTTCCCGCTTTGAATCCATGTTGGCCTGGATTGTGGAGGTCATTGGTTTCCATGAATCTAGTGACTTGACTCCTGATCACTCTCTCAAATACTTTTATTATGTGGGAGGTTAGTGCAACTGGTCTATAATTCG
Organism: Procambarus virginalis; assembly: GCA_020271785.1. NCBI lineage: Eukaryota > Metazoa > Arthropoda > Malacostraca > Decapoda > Cambaridae > Procambarus > Procambarus virginalis. The sequence goes on along the minus strand of WNGS01000881.1, from coordinate 39,608 downwards.
TTGCCAATGTCTTGCGCCCTCCCTTGTGTAGAGGGGCTATGTCCGCTGCTTTCAGCGCATCTGGTATCTCCCCCGTTTCCAAGCTCTTCCTCCACACTATACTGAGTGCCTGTGCAACTGGCACTTTGCATTTCTTTATAAATATTGAATTCTATGAGTCTGAACCCGGGGCCGAGTGCATGGGCCTATTGTCAATTTCTCTTTCAAAATCTGCTACGCTCGTGTTGATATCAGTGATATTTACAAGTGTTTGGATATCACGCATAAAGAAGTTGTCCAGATCTTCCACTTTCATGCTGTGTATCAGAGTGCTAAACAAGTCCTCATACTGCTTTTTTAGGATTTCGCTAATTTCTTTGTTGTCCTCAGTGTATGAACCTTCACTAATACGAATAGGTCCAATACTGGCAGTGGTTTTAGCTTTCGATTTAGCATATGTGAAGAAATATTTAGTTTTTTTCTTTATTTCTTGAATTGCTTTCTGTTCTAGTTGCCTTTCTTCAGTCTGATATGAATACTTCAGTCTCTGTTCGATTTCTTCAATCTCCCTGTTTAAATTATTCCTACTTTGTACGGAGAGTTATGTCTGCTTAAGCATTTCCGTTAATTTTTTCTTTCTTTTGAAATGTCGTCTGCGTTCTCTTTCTTCATTGGACTACTTTCTGGCTTTCCTCAAAGGAGCATGTTTCAGACAGACTTCATATGCTTCAGAAGTTAGTTTTTCTATTCCTTGTGTAGAATTTTTATTTCTTAGCACATTTTCCCATTGAATGTTTGTAAGTTCCCTGTTTATTTTCTCCCAGTCTATCCTTTTATTATTAAAATTGAATTTATTGAATAACCCTTCTCGCTTGTTGTTTCTCTTGGGCCTACGTTATTAATGTTAGTTTGCACTTCAATACGCTTGTGGTCCGAGTACGTAGTGCCTGAGACAGTAATGTCTCTGTTTAGCTCATCATTGTTCGTGAATATCAGGTCCAGCGTGTTTTCGTTCCTAGTTGGTTCTGTAATCTGCTGACTGAGCGAGAATTTGTCACAGAATCTCAGTAGTTCTCTGACCTGTGATTGGTTATTTCCAGGTTGATTTCCTGCAATAATGTTATTGTTTACTATTTTCTATTTTAAACTGGGAAGATTGAAGTCTCCAAAAAAGATAATATCTGGTACTTGGTTTGCTAGGTTACCTTGAGGTTATCTTGAGTTGATTTCGGGGCTTTAGTGTCCCCACGGCCCGGTCCTCGATCAGGCCTCTACCACCAGGAAGCAGCCCATGACAGCTTACTAACACCCAGGTACCTATTTACTGCTAGGTAACAGGGGCATAGGGTTAAAAACTCTGCCCATCGTTTCTCGCCGGCATCCGGGATTGAACCCGGGACCACAGGATCACGTGTCCAGCGTGCTGTCCGCTCGGCCGGCCAGCCCCGAGAGGTTATCAAGGATATTCTCTATTTTGTGGATTTGTTCAGTGAATTCCTTAACTGTTGCATCTGGTGGCTTGTGTATTAAAATAATAATTAGATTTATATTTTCTACCTTGATTCCAGGTACCTCTACTACTTCATTGGACGAGACCCTTGATGGTTTCAAGCGTAGGTTAGACATTTATATGAATGAGATAGGGTGGTTATAAATAGGAGCTGCCTTGTATGGGCCAATAGGCCTTCTGCAGTTATCTTTATTCTTATGAGTAATGCTGGTTAAATATAATCCTAAGAAAGCATGATTCACTTAATACTGCCATCAATAATGCAGGTTAAATGCAGTCCTAGGCAAGCATTAACCTTACATCATTAATGGTCATCACCAGCATATAAAATATTTGAGCCAGTGATGTGTACTAAACGGTGGGTGCCCCCAGGTCCACTGACGGCGGTGCGGGCGGTGGTCGGCGGCCGGGTGCTGCTCCCCTGCAACATGACGCCGCCCGTCGCCTCTGACGCCACCCACCTCGTCCTCTTCTACTACGGCGAGGTCGGCACGCCCATATACAGGTAAATACGCTCCTGTATACACAATACCCCCCTCCCCGTGCACTGTAGAATGCATCCACATCTCTTAACAAATAGGTAGCGATTTTTATGTTTTCGTTACCAACGTTAGAATTGCAATCTATCTAGAAAAGTTACAGCTCATAAATATATACGTTTTTCTGCATGGGACCAGACAGGTAAGGTGGGTTGGTTCGATCGCTGTCTAAATGCAGCCCTCGCCTGGTTCAATAGTCATTTATCCCACCTAACAAGATCGTAGACGCCATAAGCAATGCTTACCAAGGAAAGTGCCTTCATCGCTATTTTAGGGCGAATTTAGGTTAATGTTAAATTGCGGACAAAACCAGGGCGAAGATGGTGCCAGGTAGCATGCCACACATCCGACAACTCCCCCGATGCAGCAATGCCAGCCTCAGAGTCGTATAACGAAAGGTATGAGTAAATATAGAGGCAGCCTAACAACCAATCAATGATAATCTTACTGTGTCGTCATTGGCGGGCATTGAGCCGGGCTCAGGGATTGGAGCTTAGGTCACTGACCCCCTCCCCATCCGGCCCGTTGGCATCGTGAGAGGGCTTAATAGACAGCTGCCGGGGTGTGATGCTCCGTGGGACAGTCCTCTGTCCTTTTATGGCCTTGCACTCCTGCTGCTGTCTTCTCTAATTCTGCCGGATCGCTTTTCCTTTTCATTATGTTTCGTTTTTCTCCCCCCTCTTCTCCTATCTGCTTGTCGTTTCTTGCTGACCTTTTGCTTGTTTTGGATTATTCCTTTGGACTTCTTCTATTTTGACACCCGGGTGCTTGAGGAGGCATACTCTTGCACCCGTAGAACTGTAGTACCCAACGTCTCGAGCGAGGGGAACCTTTTATTGGCAATCCCCCTTTCGTCGCTGAACCCGATCTCGACGGACTGACGGTCCTTAAGGTGGCGTTTGTGGGACGTATACTCACGACGCACCCCTAGGGGGGCCCGGCATGATCGGCGATAGCTTCCTGTTGGGTGTCCTACCTCTAATTGTGACTCCATGGTGGGTATGGGGGCACATTCGTGATTGAATTTCTTGCTTTTCGTACACATGCCATTTAATGTTTCTGTTGTACCCTCTCAAGCTCGTGGGATGGGCGACCAAGCCCCCGAGTCGGCCTGTATTGGAAGACCAGGCTCTGTAGCTCCAGCTGCATTGGGCCCCGACCTTGCTCCTCCTTTGACCATCCTGACTTCTTCCCCCAGCTCCCCTCCCTCCTCTGTGGTTGGGTCGAGCCTCCAGCCCCCAGTGGTGACCACTTCGTCCCCTGGTGCGGCTAAGTCTCGTTTCCTTCCTGTACTGATGCGTATCAGGCCTTGTTTGGTCCTGCTTCATGGGCCAAATGCTTTGATCTCCTCCCTCTTGATTCCGCGCCTCCTGACGATTTCTCCCTCCATCTGCATCTCGTTGATTCCGTGGATGCGTCTGTCACCTTCAACCCCACTCGTCTCGGTACATGTGTCGTTGCTGCTCCTTCTCAGGATGCAGCTTCCCACTTGGCTGCCTTATCCTGCCTTGGTGAGATCCCTGTTCGGGTCTCTAAGAACACTCGGTTGAATGCCAGTGTTGGCACTATTCTCCTCCCACCCCTTGTTGCAACCGGTGTTCGGAATCTGCAGGACTGCCACGATGATATTCGGCATATCCTTGATGCCCAAGGCCATTCTGTCCTCCAGGTTGACTCGTTTACTCGTCCCCCTCGTGGTCGTCGCCGTCAACCCCTTCGAGTTGTGAAGGTCACCTTTGATGGTAGGACCCTTCCATCCTCTGTCATTCTCGCTGGTGCCAGGTGCTCTGTCCAGGAGTATATTCCTTCTCCTCGACTTTGTAACAAGTGCTGGAGGTTTGGGCATGGTGCCCTCCGCTGCTCTGGGACTGTCTCTCTCTGTCCTTTGTGTGGGGGTGAAGGTCACTCTAAGTCGGAGTGCACTCTCCCCAAGCTCGCTGCCTCAACTGCGGTGAGCCCATCCTACCTTCTCCGTGCCTGTATCCATTACAAGCTTGAGGCAGCCGTCCTCAACTTGAAGCACCGGGAGCGTTTATCTTTTCCTGAGGCGAGGCGCCAGGTTCGCCGGCTCCCGCCTTATGCTAACGTCTCTTATGCTCGCGTGTTGCGCTCTCCTCTCCTCGTCCTTCCCACCTTCCTCCGACTCACAACCGTTTCGGGCGCCTTGGACCCTGATACGCCCACTGCTCCTCTCCTCTGTCCCATTGAGTTCTGTCCCAAAGGGTCCCCCTCCTGGTCCTCTGTCTGGGGTTCCCCTTCTTTTTACCGGTCTGTCGTGTCTCCTGTGTCTTCTTCCTCGTCTCCCTCCGATCCTCCTTCCTCCTCCTCCTCCATCTATTGCCTCTCCCCGCCGCCTGTCGGTGCAGGCGGATGTCCATCGCTCTCCTAACGGCCGTCGTGTGTGCTCTCGTTCAGCTTCTCCTGTTGAGACACTGGAATCCGTTGCCAGGTATGTAGTTGCTGGGACACCAGTCTCTTTAAGTCAGAAGCGTTAGCCTGGCTCCTCCCCGGCGAGTAAGAAGGCTTCGCTTTCTTCCTCGACTCCTGCTACTGGCTCTATTGCTCCTTCCCCTCCCATTTCAGTGGTTGCGCCCCCTGTTCCTGCTATGGAGGTTTCTTTGGCCCCTGCTTCCCTTTCGGTTGCTGCCCTTGCTGAGGTGCGCTCCCCTCTTTCTACTCCCCCTCTTCCTGCTGCTGTCCTTGACTGCTCCTCACTGTTGTCTCCTCCTCTTCCTCCTCCGGACCCCGCCAGACCTCTGGTCTGTTCTCCCGCTTCCTTCCCTCCGTCTTTGCTCAGTTTACCCATGCCGGTCGGTCGGTTCAGGGAGCCGGTCGGCCGAGCGGACAGCACGCTGCCGCTTGTGATCCTGTGGTCCTGGGTTCGATCCCAGGCGCCGGCGAGAAACAATGGGCAGAGTTTCTTTCACCCTATGCCCCTGTTACTTAGCAGTAAAATAGGTACCTAGGTGTTAGTCAGCTGTCACGGGCTGCTTCCTGGGGGTGGAGGCCTGGTCGAGGACCGGGCCGCGGGGACACTAAAAAGCCCCGAAATTATCTCAAAATCTCAAGATATGCCCCCTAACCCTGACTTTGCTGACCCTGATCCCGACCCTGATATTCTTTAACGTGCTGTGTTGCTCTTTCGCCTTTGTTTCTTCTTTGTTTTCTGTTGTTGTCCTTTCTCTTCTCGTCGCTGTCTATTCTTCAATGAACGTTCGAGGTTATTACGCCAATTTCCTCGAACTCCAACTTCTAATTTCGCGGTTTTCGCCCCTTTGTGTCTGTCTCCAGAGCCGATGCTTTGGTGCTCGTCCTGGTCGTTTCCGTGGCTATTCCTTTCTCTCCTCCCCCCCAGCCATTGCTGGTGCTCCTAATTCTTCTGCTCTCTTGATTTGCGTGATGTTTCCCTTTTTGTTCTTTACTTTTTCCTTTGCCCCTCCATTGTTCTGCTGCTCGTATCACTTGTGGGGAAATGGTACACAGTTTGTTCCATTTGGAGATTTTTTTCTACGCCTACCTCCCTTAGGAGGTGGACTACAAGTTTAAAGGCTGCTCTTGGCAGTTAAGCATGAGTCCAATAGAAAAAGGAGAAGCGGGAGCAAACCGCCAGGCTTCCACCACCAGGGGTGAAAACCTGTCCACATAGGCCGCTGGTTCCTCCTAGTTAAACATGACGTTAAAACAATAAAGGGTAACCGACGGGTTCTCACAATCAAATTTTATATTTGATGTGGCGCTATGAATTGGAATTCGAATTCCCAAGAGCACAGCCGTCATATCAAAGGATCAAAACAACAATCGTAAGGTGCAGAACAGGGGTGTGGAACAGAATAGTTGAAGGTTGACATCAAAGACCGTTTTCTATAAAATAAACAATTTATTAATAACAAGAGACTAGACTACTACATTATCGAGTTTACATTTACGTTAATGTCCATCCAGTGGCACTATAACCAACAGCTAACTAGCAACCCTTGCTGTGTGGCTGCATACTGAACTAACCTGAACACAGGTGTGCCCACTGACGACGCAATATTGCAAATCAAAAAAATATCACAGACTAAGTTACACCACAGCGAGTGATTTAATTACGTTAATGTCCATCCAGTGGCATTTGCAACACAGCTATTCAACAGCCCCTCGAGAAGTGACAGCAGGCTCCATCCTGCTGACACTTCGGGCTGACAACATGAACTAACTGAACAAATGAGGATATCCACTGATGACACAAGCAAGCAATCAATAGTGTCACGGCTTCACTGCAGCTACTCTAATCACGAGCTTAAGGTCCTCCCGCCAACAGGAGCGACCCCCGTAACTAGGTGGGTAGTCTAACAGTGACTCCCCCTATCACAACTAAAGTGAACAAAGTCAGGCAAGGTGGGATTCTGGGACACAGCTCCACTCATCCCAAGTTACTCTACTCTCGTCACCAGACGATAACAAAAGAAATTGCCTTAATCAATTACAACATTGATTATGTGATTATTAATTACGTTAATTGACTGATCACAGCAGTCAGCAACAAAGTACTACTTAATCACAAACAATTGTCTCTCACTAGACAACAACATGATGGTACTCTACGTTAAGTCACAAGTCATCTTGTCTCTCAACACAAGTCATCTGTTACATAACTCACTCTTACATTACATCACACTTGACTCCCTGCAAGTATTCAGTGAGTAATTCTTAATTAAGGTCAAACGGACCACTAATTACATCCCAATTGAGTTACGTTAACTAAGCCTACCCTAAGTGGGTGGCTTCTCAACAGTCTGTGTCATTAATTACTTTAATATGAGTGCTAATTACCCTAATTAACCTCGAGCAATTAATTAACTGTCACCAGGACCGATAATTAATCATACATAAATACGTCTCACTCCGCACTGCCTAAGCAGGTCTCATCAAACACTGTGAATTCACGGAAGAGGAGTTAATTACTAATTAACAATGAGTGCAACTTAATCCACTGTCACCAGACAGAATATGATTAATATAACGTATGCTAACCCATGACCTCGCTTTACCGAGTCATCTGAGTCCTCAAGACTCCAGACGTTATTACTCCACTAATTATCATGAGCCACTAATTGCTATACCTCCGAAAGGTAATTAGTCTCGAGCAAATGACGTTAACACTATTCACTCTGACAGATCCTCTCCCACTACGTGAATCCATGATGAGAATGCTATTACATAATTAGCTAGAGTGGTCAATTAGTTGTCACACGGACAATTAATTGCACCGGAAAATGTATTCCAACAAGCTCAAGTTCAAACACTGTTCTACCATAACAGCCCTNACTGACCACACACAGTAACCCTGGTGAGTGTTGCTCCGTGCTGTTGTCAACACCAGCGGCACTGACCACACACAGTAACCCTGGTGAGTGTGCTCCGTGCTGTTGTCGACACCAGCGGCACTGACCACACACAGTAACCCTGGTGAGTGTTGCTCCGTGCTGTTGTCGACACCAGCGGCACTGACCACACACAGTAACCCTGGTGAGTGTTGCTCCGTGCTGTTGTCGACACCAGCGGCACTGACCACACACAGTAACCCTGGTCCGGATAAAATGAGAAAGTACTTTTTGTGAGAGAGACAAAAAGTAGTTGGGAAGGAAAGTAATTAAAGTGTGAGTGAGGCAAAAACTGGAGGTCGTAAGAGACAGACCTCCAGCACACGCAGTTCACCCGGGGATTAATTACCCCCTCCACTGTCTCGCTTTTATGCTAATTGGTTAAATTTGTTGCATCAAGTGTGCAACATTCACACTTACTCTCAAGTGTGCGACATTCACACTTACTCTCAAGTGTGCGACACTCACACTTACTCTCAAGTGTGCGACACTCACACTTACTCTCAAGTGTGCGACATTCACACTTACTCTCAAGTGTGCGACACTCACACTTACTCTCAAGTGTGCGACACTCACACTTACTCTCAAGTGTGCGACATTCACACTTACTCTCAAGTGTGCGACACTCACACTTACTCTCAAGTGGGCGACACTCACACTTACTCTCAAGTGGGCGACACTCACACTTACTCTCAAGTGGGCGACACTCACACTTACTCTCAAGTGGGCGACACTCACACTTACTCTCAAGTGGGCGACACTCACACTTACTCTCAAGTGGGAGACAGTCTCACTGTCAACTGGGGAACACTCACTGTCAAGTGGGGGGACACTCACTGTCAAGTGGGGGACTCACTGTCAAGTGGAGGACACTCACTGTCAAGTGGGGAACACTCATTGTCAAGTGGGGGACACTCACTGTCAAGTGGGGGACACTCACTGTGGGACACTGACTGTCAAGTGGGGGACACTCACTGTGGGACACTCACTGTCAAGTGGGGACACTCACTGTCAAGTGGAGGACACTCACTGTCAAGTGGGGAACACTCACTGTCAAGTGGGGGACACTCACTGTCAAGTGGAGGACACTCACTGTCAAGTGGAGGACACTCACTGTCAAGTGGGGGACACTCACTGTCAAGTGGGGGACACTCACTGTCAAGTGGAGGACACTCACTGTCAAGTGGGGGACACTCACTGTCAAGTGGGGACACTCACTGTCAAGTGGAGGACACTCACTGTCAAGTGGAGGACACTCACTGTCAAGTGGAGGACACTCACTGTCAAGTGGGGGACACTCACTGTCAAGTGGAGGACACTCACTGTCAAGTGGGGGACACTCACTGTCAAGTGGGGGACACTCACTGTGGGACACTCACTGTCAAGTGGGAAACACTCACTGTCAAGTGGGGGACACTCACTGTCAAGTGGGGGACACTCACTGTCAAGTGGGGGACACTCACTGTCAAGTGGGGGACACTCACTGTCAAGTGGGGGACACTCACTGTCAAGTGGGGGACACTCACTGTCAAGTGGGGGACACTCACTGTCAAGTGGGGGACACTCACTGTCAAGTGGGGAACACTCACTGTCAAGTGGGGACACTCACTGTCAAGTGGAGGACACTCACTGTCAAGTGGGGGACACTTACTGTCAAGTGGAGGACACTCACTGTCAAGTGGGGAACACTCACTGTCAAGTGGGGGACACTCACTGTCAAGTGGGGACACTCACTGTCAAGTGGGGGACACTCACTGTGGGACACTCACTGTCAAGTGGGGAACACTCACTGTCAAGTGGGGGACACTCACTGTCAAGTGGAGGACACTCACTGTCAAGTGGGGAACACTCACTGTCAAGTGGGGACACTCACTGTCTAGTGGAGGACACTCACTGTCAAGTGGAGGACACTCACTGTCAAGTGGAGGACACTCACTGTCAAGTGGGGGACACTCACTGTCAAGTGGGGGACACTCACTGTCAAGTGGAGGACACTCACTGTCAAGTGGAGGACACTCACTGTCAAGTGGTGGACACTCACTGTCAAGTGGGGGACACTCACTGTCAAGTGGGGACACTCACTGTCAAGTGGGGGACACTCACTGTCAAGTGGGGGACACTCACTGTCAAGTGGAGGACACTCACTGTCAAGTGGAGGACACTTACTGTCAAGTGGAGGACACTCACTGTCAAGTGGGGGACACTCACTGTCAAGTGGAGGACACTCACTGTCAAGTGGAGGACACTCACTGTCAAGTGGGGGACACTCACTGTCAAGTGGGGGACACTCACTGTCAAGTGGAGGACACTGTCAAGTGGAGGACACTGTCAAGTGGAGGACACTCACTGTCAAGTGGAGGACACTCACTGTCAAGTGGAGGACACTCACTGTCATGTGGAGGACACTCACTGTCAAGTGGGGGACACTCACTGTGGGACACTCACTGTCAAGTGGGGAACACTCACTGTCAAGTGGGGGACACTCACTGTCAAGTGGGGAACACTCACTGTCATGTGGGAGACACTCACTGTGGGACACTCACTGTCAAGTGGGGAACACTCACTGTCAAGTGGGGGACTCACTGCCAAGTGGGGGACACTCACTGTCAAGTGGGGGACACTCACTGTCAAGTGGGGGACACTCACTGTCAAGTGGAGGACACTCACTGTCAAGTGGAGGACACTCACTGTCAAGTGGGGGGACACTCACTGTCAAGTGGAGGACACTCACTGTCAAGTGGAGGACACTCACTGTCAAGTGGGGGACACTCACTGTGGGACACTCACTGTCAAGTGGGGGAACACTCACTGTCAAGTGGGGGACACTCACTGTCAAGTGGAGGACACTCACTGTCAAGTGGGGGACACTTACTGTCAAGTGGAGGACACTCACTGTCAAGTGGGGGACACTCACTGTCAAGTGGAGGACACTCACTGTCAAGTGGAGGACACTCACTGTCAAGTGGAGGACACTCACTGTCAAGTGGGGGACACTCACTGTCAAGTGGGGGACACTCACTGTCAAGTGGAGGACACTCACTGTCAAGTGGAGGACACTCACTGTCAAGTGGAGGACACTCACTGTCAAGTGGGGGACACTCACTGTGGGACACTCACTGTCAAGTGGGGGAACACTCACTGTCAAGTGGGGGACACTCACTGTCAAGTGGAGGACACTCACTGTCAAGTGGGGGACACTTACTGTCAAGTGGAGGACACTCACTGTCAAGTGGGGGACACTGTCAAGTGGGGGACACTCACTGTCAAGTGGAGGACACTCACTGTCAAGTGGAGGACACTCACTGTCAAGTGGAGGACACTCACTGTCAAGTGGGGGACACTCACTGTCAAGTGGGGGACACTCACTGTCAAGTGGAGGACACTCACTGTCAAGTGGAGGACACTCACTGTCAAGTGGGGGACACTCACTGTGGGACACTCACTGTCAAGTGGGGAACACTCACTGTCAAGTGGGGGACACTCACTGTCAAGTGGGGAACACTCACTGTCAAGTGGGGGACACTCACTGTGGGACACTCACTGTCAAGTGGGGAACACTCAGTCAAGTGGGGGACACTCACTGTCAAGTGGGGGACACTCACTGTCAAGTGGAGGACACTCACTGTCAAGTGGAGGACACTCACTGTCAAGTGGGGGACACTCACTGTCAAGTGGGGAACACTCAGTCAAGTGGGGAACACTCATTGTCAAGTGGGGGACACTCACTGTGGGACACTCACTGTCAAGTGGGGAACACTCAGTCAAGTGGGGGACACTCACTGTCAAGTGGAGGACACTCACTGTCAAGTGGAGGACACTCACTGTCAAGTGGGGGACACTCACTGTCAAGTGGGGAACACTCAGTCAAGTGGGGGACACTCACTGTCAAGTGGGGGACACTCACTGTGGGACACTCACTGTCAAGTGGGGAACACTCAGTCAAGTGGGGGACACTCACTGTCAAGTGGAGGACACTCACTGTCAAGTGGAGGACACTCACTGTCAAGTGGGGGACACTCACTGTCAAGTGGGGAACACTCAGTCAAGTGGGGAACACTCACTGTCAAGTGGGGGACACTCACTGTGGGACACTCACTGTCAAGTGGGGAACACTCAGTCAAGTGGGGGACACTCACTGTCAAGTGGAGGACACTCACTGTCAAGTGGAGGACACTCACTGTCAAGTGGGGGACACTCACTGTCAAGTGGGGAACACTCAGTCAAGTGGGGGACACTCACTGTCAAGTGGGGGACACTCACTGTGGGACACTCACTGTCAAGTGGGGAACACTCAGTCAAGTGGGGGACACTCACTGTCAAGTGGAGGACACTCACTGTCAAGTGGAGGACACTCACTGTCAAGTGGGGGACACTCACTGTCAAGTGGGGAACACTCAGTCAAGTGGGGAACACTCACTGTCAAGTGGGGAACACTCACTGTCAAGTGGGGGACACTCACTGTCAAGTGGGGGACACTCACTGTCAAGTGGGGGACACTCACTGTCAAGTGGGGGACACTCACTGTGGGACACTCACTGTCAAGTGGAGTACACTCACTGTTAAGTGGGGGACACTCACTGTCAAGTGGAGTACACTCACTGTCAAGTGGGGGACACTCACTGTCAAGTGGGGAACACTCACTGTGGGACACTCACTGTCAAGTGGAGTACACTCACTGTTATGTGGGGGACACTCACTGTCAAGTGGGGGACACTCACTGTCAAGTGGGGGACACTCACTGTGGGACACTCACTGTCAAGTGGAGTACACTCACTGTTATGTGGGGGACACACTCACTTAGTCTCAAGTGGGGGACTGTTACAACCTCCGCCAATATAGGTACTGTTTACGTTACTGTACAGTGTAAACAAGTAAAATATATGGCCTCACAAGAGTCCACAAATTGTCTAGGGATAAGATGAAACACCGTCTCTATAGTAACATCAATGACTTTATGGGGGACAAAAGCTCTTCACATTACTTTACAATCAATCAAGGATGGATACCAAAATCTTATCATAAGCAGAATGTCACTAATGGCGCACTTTTTAGATAAGTTTTTTTGAAGATATATACAAAAGTTGTTATATTCTTGTACAGCCACTAGTACGCGTAGCGTTTCGGGCAGGTCCCTGGAATACGATTCCCCACGAAGAATCGTTGTTACAACAACCAAGTACCCATTTTACTGTTGAGTTAAGCAGAGGCTACAGTTTAGGATTTGCGCCCAGTAAATCCTTCCCGGCCAAGATACGAACCCATGACAAAGCGTTCGCGGAACGACAGGCGAGTGTCTTGCCACTACACCACGGAGACTGGTAAATATGGTATAACAGTGATATATAGTGATATAAAGTGATATAACATCTAGGTAGTTATCACGCCAGATCAATTAAGCAGTTACTAAAACATAAACAGACAACAATGCAGACTTATCTCTCAGTCCCCGAACACACATCAGACACTCCAGTATGCCACTTCTTCCTACGCTTTCAAACCTCGCTTCTACACAGTACCCAGCCATGTCAGACAAAACTTCTCTTTGACACTAGTATATACTGATCTAATCACTCCAAAACAAGTTTGAATTTAAAGATGATTTAGGGTTCGTTATACACTAAATAATAAAAGAACAAGAATTATCAATAAACAGACATAAATACAAGGTACACTAAATCTTGGACTCTAAACTGGGAATATACGCACCACTGAAGCTGACGCAATTCCCTTATGTGGTCATGTCGACCAAGCGACGCAAACTGGAATAGCCTCATATCCAAAATGCTACATAAGTGTATATAAATACAATAATATTATCATCACTGACACATGTCAGCATGACGCAAATACCAAAACACTATGTTATATGTATATATTATACAGTACAGGAATGCAAATGCGTCTTAATAATAATTTGAGATGGGGAAAAATAATAATTTATACATATCAAGATTACAGTGAGAATCAAGTAATTAACTGATTCGTTACATAGCCTCCCCTGTGAATGTCAGTGTAGGTAGCTACTGTGATGGTCACTGTAGCCTCACCTATCAGTGTAACTGCTGTGGTGGTCACTGTAGCCTTCCCTGTGAGTGTCAGTGTAAGTGGTGGTCACTCTACCCGACCCTGTGAATGTCAGTGTAAGTGGTGGTCACTGTAGCCTGCCCTGCGAGTGTCAGTGTAAGTGGTGGTCACTGTAGCCTGCCCTGTGAGTGTCAGTGTAAGTGGTGGTCACTGTAGCCTGCCCTGCGAGTGTCAGTGTAAGTGGTGGTCACTGTAGCCTGCCCTGCGAGTGTCAGTGTAAGTGGTGGTCACTGTAGCCTGCCCTGCGAGTGTCAGTGTAAGTGGTGGTCACTGTAGCCTGCCCTGTGAGTGTCAGTGTAAGTGGTGGTCACTGTAGCCTGCCCTGTGAGTGTCAGTGTAAGTGGTGGTCACTGTAGCCTGCCCTGTGAGTGTCAGTGTAAGTGGTGGTCACAGTAGCCTGCCCTGTGAGTGTCAGTGTAAGTGGTGGTCACTGTAGCCTCACCTGTGAGTGTCAGTGTAAGTGGGTGCTGTGGTGGTCACTGTAGCCTGCCCTGTGAGTGTCAGTGTAAGTGGGTGCTGTGGTGGTCACTGTAGCCTGCCCTGTAAGTGTTAGTGTAAGTGGGTGCTGAGGTGGTCACTGTAGCCTACCCTGTAAGTGTCAGTGTAAGTGGTGGTCACTGTAGCCTGCCCTGTAAGTGTCAGTGTAAGTGGTGGTCACTGTAGCCTACCCTGTAAGTGTCAGTGTAAGTGGTGGTCACTGTAGCCTACCCTGTAAGTGTCAGTGTAAGTGGTGGTCACTGTAGCCTGCCCTGTAAGTGTCAGTGTAAGTGGGTGCTGTGGTTGTCACTGTAGCCTGCCCTGTAAGTGTTAGTGTAAGTGGGTGCTGAGGTGGTCACTGTAGCCTACCTGTAAGTGTCAGTGTAAGTGGTGGTCACTGTAGCCTACCCTGTAAGTGTCAGTGTAAGTGGTGGTCACTGTAGCCTACCCTGTAAGTGTCAGTGTAAGTGGTGGTCACTGTAGCCTGCCCTGTAAGTGTCAGTGTAAGTGGGTGCTGTGGTGGTCACTGTAGCCTGCCCTGTAAGTGTCAGTGTAAGTGGGTGCTGTGGTGGTCACTGTAGCCTGCCCTGTAAGTGTCAGTGTAAGTGGGTGCTGAGGTGGTCACTGTAGCCTACCCTGTGAGTGTCAGTGTAAGTGGGTGCTGCGGTGGTCACTGCCATAACAAGACTGACAGTGACCAGCCTCTCTCCCTCCTGCCTTTCTCACTTGGTTTATTGCTAATTGGAATACAACTCTTAAATTTTACTGCCAAATCAATATGCTATTAATGAGAGGAAACACTGTAAAAATGAGAGCAGGAGGCGGTTACGATGTAAGTGTTTCCTGTTCGTTAGGTTAAGGGCCCGTGTGTCAGGACAGTGCCCGTTCTGGTGAGACCGTGCCCCCAACATACCCTGGAGTATGCCCCTGATATGATAGTGCTGAACTATCAGATCGTCTCTAAAATATAACACTCAGAATATAACTTCCGATTTGTAACAAATAATACATTTGTAACAAAATAATTTTTATAAAGCAACATGTGGTTAATTTTTATTATTTTGCTCTTTACACACAAATGTTAAATTCAGTGAACAGAATNCCACCACTCACCAGTTACACCACCACCACCACTCACCAGTGACACCACCACCACCACTCACCAGTGACACCACCACCACCACCACTCCCAGTGTCACCACCACCACCACTCACCAGTTACACCACCACCACCACTACCAGTGTCACCACCACCACCACTCACCAGTTACACCACCACCACCACTCACCAGTGTCACACCACCACCACTCACCAGTGACACCACCACCACCACTCACCAATGACACCACCACTCACCAGTGACACCACCACCACCACTCACCAGTGACACCACCACCACCACTCACCAATGACACACCACCACCACTCACCAATGACACCACCACCACCACTCACCAGTGACACCACCACCATCACTCACCAGTGACACCACCACCATCACTCACCAGTGACACCACCACCACCACTCACCAGTGACACCACCACCACTCACCAGTGTCACCACCACCACCACTCACCAGTGTCACCACCACCACCACCACTCACCAGTGTCACCACCACCACCACTCACCAGTGTCACCACCACCACCACTCACCAGTGTCACCACCACCACCACCACCACTCACCAGTGACACCACCACCACCACTCACCAGTGTCACCACCACCACCATTCACCAGTGTCACCACCACCACCAGTGTCACCACCACCACCACTCACCAGTGACACCACCACCACCATCACTCACCAGTGATACCACCACCACCACCACCATCACTCACCAGTGACACACCACCACCACTCACCAGTGATACCACCACCACCACCACCACCACTACTCACCAGTGACACAACCACCATCACTCACCAGTGATACCACCACCATCACTCACCAGTGATACCACCACCCCCACCACCACCACTCACCAGTGACACCACCACCACCACTCACCAATGACACCACCACCACCACCACTCACCAGTGACACCACCACCACCACTCACCAGTGACACCACCATCGCTCACCAGTGACACCACAACACCACTCACCAGTGACACCACCACCACCACTCACCAGTGTCACCACCACCACCACTCACCAGTGACGTTATCAAGGGGGGACAGGACAGCAACGCTGCCATAACTGCCCATCAGGGCGCCGCTCTGATGTACATAACAGGGGACCAGACCAGCACTAATATATACAAGGTGTGTGTGGACCGCCACTCCCGCCTCCAGCCTTGTTAAGTCACCTCTATATAACAGTATTTTGGTTTTACAGTTAAGGCTTTTAATAGTTACAAAATCCTTGTAGCGATTCAATTTCCACCTTTAACATCTTGGAATATTGGGATTTTTTTCTTTTTATTTGTAAAACAAAGTAAACACTGCATAAAAGGTACCGCAGTACCAAAAAAAAAAAAAGAGAAACAGCATCTCCATACCACACATCAACAAACTCCATAAAATAGAAATGCAACATAGAACCTGCACAGTAACATCTCACAGAAAAACACATAATAACAAGGAACACAAAATAACAAAAACTCAGATAACATTGCACACAGAGCAATATAACATAAAAGTGAAATCAACAGAATAGTAAAAAAAATTACACTGTGACACACAACAAAACAAAATGCCGCACTAGCCAGCAAACATTTTTTTTCTTAAGATATATAAAAGAGTTGTTACATTATTGTAATCCACTAGTATGCGTAGCGTTTCGGGCAGGTCCCTGGAATACGATCCGCGCCGCGAAGAATCGTTGTTACAACCAAGTACCCATTTACTGTTGAGTTAAACAGAGGCGACAGTTAAGGATTTGCACCCAGTAAATCCTCCCCAGCCAGGATACGAACCCATGACAAAGTGCTCGTTGAACGCCAGGCGAGTGTCTTACCACTACACCACAGAGACGGTAAATGCATATTTAATGCATTAAACATTAATGCATAACCTGAACACACAAGAACTGGGAAAAACAGAATGAGACGACACCCACACATACGAACAAGAACAGTACTGGAACGCACAGGAACCGGGAAAAATTCTTCAATCACACCTTCAAACACACATAAAAAAAACGTAATATGCAGGAACCAGCAAAGAGAAACATAAAACACACACAGACACCAGAAAGCACACACACACACACACACAGGATCCGGCGGGATCCAAGAGTCAATGCTCGATCCTGCAGACACATATAGGTGAGTACACACACACACTCACACACACACCCAGCAGCACAAGAACACAACACAACATATAAAACACACATAGGAAACAAAACACAGTACAGTATAACAAAACACAACGCCCAAACAGGGCGAGCCAAAAACATGGATACAAGACATATATATAGCAGACAAGGGAATAAATAAAAAAGGGAGTACACAAATCAAGCACAAGTACTATGCATATTTATCCCGGTACTTCTGCGCTAGAAAACGCAAGCAGTAAGCCTCCTAAATCAGCATAACGTCATCGGGCACCTGACGACCTGGAGACGCACAAGGCCGAGGCATTAAATTTGGCACCCCATAAATAAACCCCTTTGCCCATGGCACCCAAATAGTAGAAGAGCACCACGGGATCGGACGCACCCGATCATTAAAAGTGAATTCCAACGACTGTGAATCACGGACCACGTCCAATGAGGCCATGACCACAGGGAGGGGTTCCGGACTAGGAGGTTTCGCACTGGGATTCGCACTGGGTTTTGCACTGGGCTTCTCACCAGGCTTCTCACAGGGCTTCTCACTGGGCTTCTCACTGGGCTTCTCACTGGCTTTTACACTGGGGAGCCAACAGCAAGAGGCGCAGGAGGCTACACAGGAGGCAGCATAGAGCTCCCCACAGCACCGTCAACCACGGCAGAGACGCTGGAGCACCATACTCCCCCACCTCCACCCAAGGCACACCACGAACGGTAGACACACTCAGAACCCGCCTCGAGCGCTTGGAGACGCTTGGCTGCCGGTCGTCCGAGCTATCGCCCCCATCACCCCGCATCATAGCAGAACTCTCCGATGGGCGTGCCTTCAAAGCACGGCCCCTGAGAACCGCAGCTTCCACAACTTGGGGCACTGGACCATACACCGCAGGAGACAGCCCCTTGCAGACATCCAGTGTGACAGGAGACACCCAGGGATGGAACAGACAGGGGCAGCCAAGACGGAGCGTCTGGGGCAGGGGGCGGCTCAGGCAGGGAAGCAGCGGCGGGGACGGTGCCGCCCCATCCCCCACGTTAACACCTACACAACCACCCACATCTGCACCCAGGCTAGCCGCAGGATCCAACACCGGAGCATCAACTGGCAGGGAAGCAACACACATCCCAGCATTTGGAGACAGGTCCGGGGTTGGACAATGGGGGAAAACCCTCCTCCCGGAAGAGGTTACGAGGGGCGACCCAGTGCTCCTCACACCCCGCAGCCTGGTGGCCCAGTAGGCCTTACCTGAAACATGTTCGAGGCTGGCCCATAGGAAACCCACGAATAAGGAACCCCAACAGCATGATGGAGGACGGTATAGGATCCCTGAGGCGCATGGCGAGAGTGCGCGTCCCACACGGGACCCCCTTTCGCCTCCCGGTGGGGACGGTGTTAATCCTCACACGAAGGACCCGCCCAAAAAGGGCAAAGTACCAATGTAGAAGGTCTTCAGGGAACTTGAAGGGTGTCCCATGCACCGCCACATACGTCGTTGTACCACAACGATCGGAGAGTGTCACTGACCCACCATCACCAGGAAGAGTGAATGAGCGCCCATCATAGTGCGTGACGAGATCCCGGTAAATCTCTGAGTAGCCAAACTTTACATTCGCCGCGCTTCCCAGCAAGCAGCTGCACAGCACACACAGCTCCCACAGGAACACGTAACATGTCGAGTAACACCACCTCCACTGCCCTTTAGGAAGCATTTCTGGAAAACTCCAGGCCAATCGAGTCCTGCTGGACGACAAGGAGCACAGGCCCCCCCTATTCTGCAGACCCCTAACAGCCCTAGACAACAGAAAATTGTTTTCTAGGCCTGTTACAGACTATGTTATTTTAATGTGTGCCAATATTCGTTTGTGCAATTTATTGAGCTAATTTATTGTATTTTTATGTTGATTAGAGTTGTTAGGATGTTGCAAAATAATTTGGTGAATTCTGAAATTTATGTCACCTGTGTGAGGAATTTTACTTGTGGGAGCAATATTTAATTTTATTTTATTTAAATTAAAATAGCATCACTTTCAATTAACTTTTTCAATTAAAATGCCTTTTATTTATGGAAAGTAGTGGATTGTGTTTTTATAAACACAAATAATCGTTCTTACGTTTATATTTTATAATTCTACTAACTAAAATAAACCATCATGTCGGAAATTAATTAAATTTTTTATTAATAGTTTATAATTAATTAATTTGATAACTACATGAAGCGACACATTATGTGAGTTAGGAGCTGAAGCTGTGGTGTGAACAAGTGGGAGGCGTGTGCGCCGTCCTGGTGGACAGTGTGTGTTGCGACGCTGCTTCTCTCCATGCAGGCGACACAAACGACATAAAACGACTTGGAACAAAGTCGAAACGACTTGCAACAAAGTCGAAACGACTTTGTCTTAAGGTGAGGGACACTGTACTCACAATTTCACGTTGTCCACACTCCAGCCTGCCGACATATTACATTAGAGTGTTGTACACAAAATTTATATTAATATTTGATTGATTTCAAAGTGATTTAATGTTGGAAAACTCGCCCTTCCGAGCTGGGTGCTTATTCAATGTGACCACCTATGACTAACAACGCAACAGGCAATCCCTAGTGCCATGTCATAGACGGAACAATGCAGTTTCCTGATTGCAGTTGAGGTCAAGCAGCGATGTATACCATAGTTATCTTAACAATTATCAACAAACCAGCACTGCGTCTCTCGTTTTGTTTGATTCGTCCTGTGCAACAACGGCGACCTCTTCCTTCTTCCGGGAGGGAGCATTCATGTCTAACTTACCTTGTGTAGCTTCTAGGGATCAATGGCTCCGCGGCCCGGTCTCCGACCAAGGCTGCCCCCAATAATATTTTCCCATTCCCAGAAGGAGAGTTGTTTAAAGTTTAATTTCATTAAATTAAATTTGATATTAATTGTTTACGGTAGTTAATTCAGCCCTCAGACTGAACATTTGGGACTTGTAGAGTGGTTTATTTGGGGTTTATTTATCACAGTGGTGACGTGGCAGATACGCATCACAGTGGTGACGTGGCAGCTACGCATCACAGTAGTGACGTGGCAGCTACGCATCACAGTGGTGACGTGGCAGATACGCATCATTTTCATGTACCTTGGCGCCATCTACGATTCTAGCGCCGAACTACAGCAGTTGACTCTCCCATTAAATGAAATTTCCCATCTTTTAGTCTGCCAGGCTGAAAGGTGACCAGTAACCAGAGGCAGGGTAGGGAAGTCAGTGAAGCTGGGACAGTGGAAGACTTAGGTCGACCTAAAGGTGCTAGCCAGTTGGGCTGGTCGAGCGTTGTGGACTTTACTCCTGGAAGGATTATCCAAGTGGGCTGGTCGAGCGCTGTGAACTTCACTCCTTTGGGTGCTAGCCAGTGGAGGCTAGGTGAGCACTGTAGATTTCGGTTCTGGAAGGTACTAGCCCAACCCGTTCTCGCACTTGCTTAGTCAATATTGGCTTATTAATAAGTGCATATGTGACATACCAATTTATTGTGAATATTTTAGTTTACCTTGAAAAGCTTAATGGAAAACACCGTCCTAACCTAACCTTCTTAGTATGTTAAGATAAGCATCTTATTGCTTATTAATTACAATTATTACTTAACCTATACCTATATTGATATTACAGTTTTATAAAAATAATAAAACCAAACCAAAATATTTAAATAAATTGTAAATTAACTCAGGATATTGTCAAATATTGTATAAAATCTCCAATGTTTAATAAAACTGAAAAAGAAATTCCTAATATGAAAACTTGTGTTTAGCAAATCTATAGGAAGAGTTTGTACCATAAAAACAAAATATAACTTGGCATATACCACATATGTACTTACTAATCAGCCAAATATAACCCGCCAAACACACACTGAAACTACGACGTTGCTACAACGTTCAAACAAGTTTTAACACCTAACCAGTTATAAAAACCAATATAGCAAGTTGTAACAACGTTCTAATGTGTCATAAAATCGTTAAGCCAAGATTTAACAACTTTATTAAAAGTTGTAACAAGCGAAAAATAGACAGTTACGATTTGTGTTTCCAGGGTAGTGACTACAAGCAATAAGTCATATATGTACTGTCTTGTGTGAGAGCGGGTTGACTAGCCAGTGGGGCTGGTCAAGCATTGCTGACTTTATTCCTTGTGCGTTCTAGCGACTGCGCAACGAAGACCTCATCTGAGGCAAATTGTCTGTCATCCGTGAACCAGGCTAGCATCAAGGCTAGCAACGTCAGTCCGGTTGACCTCAGAGACGTGTATATATTGTCTATATTCTATTGGTGATGTGAAATAATAACGGGTATTTTTAGTGTTATTCTTTTTATTTACCTTAAACATTACACTATATTTAACCAAGATTAGATTTCTCTGAACTTGAGTAGGATCAAAGTTTATATAGAACCCGGTTACGAAGGGTTCGTAACCATCACGGTGGTGATGTGGCAGCACTTTTCTTTATTATTTAACATTGCGATATTCATACAATATGTATATTTACTAGTAAATTTAATAATTATACACACTAACATACATATTTCTTGTGTATTTTTTTATATCGTTCGCCTTATGCGTTTCTGTTCTCCTATTGGCATCCTTGGTGATATTTAGCGCCCTCTGATTATCACGTACATTTGATGGTGCTACATAGCCTTCCCGGTATGGGGCCTTCTTTTGATAATTACTTACTTGGTGTGTATTTAATTAAAGAAATATTGATTAATTCAATAGTTTTGTGTGGTAATTTTCCAGATCCAGTTTTTTCAGATATACAAAATATTAGTTATTCTATTTATTTATTCCCATTTAAGTTGTGAATTGATCATTATTTACCTGTGTTTTGGATCAATTTAGTGAGATCTATTTAAGATAGTTATTATAAAGAATAATTTCTTTTTATTGGAATAAAACAGGGTTAAATACAACATGAAAAGGGCACCAAAAAACGTAACACCATACAGAACATAATAACAAACAGTACAGAACATGTGAAAAAAAAAATTCACAGAAAATTAACAAAGGCAAATAACAAAAACAGCACATAATTACAAGGCATAAGGAAAATATACCGGATCACTAGAACCGGAGTAGCTAAGAGAGCACATGTCCAAAATCATTAGGACAGAGAAAACTGTATAAAGCAGTAAATATACACATCCTAACACCAGAACTCTGGGAACCAGCACACACATGCACCACACAAGTGGCACACAGGGGGGGGGGGGGTAACACACACACACACACACACTCAACCACACCATAAAACACAGCAATACAACACAAACCCGACCTCCACAAATGGAAGATGGGCCCAACCACCAAAACAGTTAAAAAAAACATACTCGCATTGAACAACAAGAAATAAATATACACAAAGTGCCTTGAGCAGACCCAAAATACAATGCAGCCCAAAGCACTGCCGCAATGTAAAAATACATGGTAAGCAACAGAAAAGCACAGAGTGCACCAAAATGCAAAGCAGCCCGAAGCACTGCCACATTTCATAAACCGTATTGTAACATACATAAAAATTCTGAGTATAAACAGATATCACAAGCACACAACAACCAAACATAAAGGATATGCGCACCACACTTAGACAGCACAGCACACCCCATCACACACAAAGAAACTCAAAACCTCCCCAAAAGCCTCCACACGCAAATGCAGACGCACACGACCCCCCTCCTAAGAGAATCAAACAAAGGGAAACACACACAACACACACACACACACACACAAATGCACCCTCCACAAAACCCACCACCTACACCAAAGCGGCACCCGTAAACCAATCAGCAAACACCTGCAGAAAGGATTGCGGCAACCACCACACAGTATAAGACAAACTCCCCCACAGAAAGCCTAAAACCTGACCCACCTTATACCCCTCCATCCAACTGATCCATAAGCACAAAATATAGTCCCCCGATTAAAACCCCCAAGCATGTGTTCCTAATGTTCCTCTATTTTTTAGCAAACGGGAAAAACAGGGAACATTAAAAATTGGCCCTGTCCACAAAAAGGCTCAATAATATCCTGCAACCAGCCCATCAAATCAAAAATAAAGGACATGTAACAAAGACTCACACTCCCCGCAATGCACACAACAGTCAGAGTTGACAAAACCCAACATAAATAACTGTTCATTCGAGGGCAAAAACTCGTGCAAGTAATAAAACACCAACTCCCGGGGCTGCGACGCAATACACGACTACAACAACAGATATACAACATCCGAATCCAATCCACAAATTGGTGAGGGGGAAACCAACCCGCTTCAGGATCCGCAACACAAACCCAATTGGCACGCGATCAAGTCTTGGACCAATCCAAGCTGACCACGGCTGCAGGCAAAGCAGACTCCGACACATACAGAAGCACATCCTGGAAGAGGAAAGTGCACTGCACCAAAGACCGACCTGAATGTCAGAAGAAACGACACCAATTACTAACAAATTCATTCAAAGAAAACGAGATTGCATTGGAATTTTCCCCTGGAAGAAAACAGGGTATCATTCCCATGTCGCTATTAAATTCACCAGCTAATAATATTAGGAATTAGACTTAAAATATCAGTCTCTGGACTGTAAACGTTATAAAAATATTTCCCTTGAACATACTTAATTATCAGTACTAAAATAGATTAAACATGAACCCTCTCTCCACTTGATAAAATGCATCTGGAGAAAAGCTGATGCGGAGATGAGAGCTGACACCATTAATTAAACATAAACAAAAGTCTTGCTGGAGCTTGCTTGAAGCTCCGCAATTATTTCCTTCTAGACACAGAGTTGTGGGATGTAAACAGCTCCCATCATCAGCATAATCTTCATCTGCAATAAGGGAAGTGTTCTGTTCCTGATAAGCTGCTAAATTTAGCCATTCTGGGCCAGCACTGTAGGTAGCTAGGCGAACATAAGAAGAACTACTTCCTTCTCCAATAGCCAGGACCGCCGTGATCGCTACTGTCTTCGTTATCTTGCGCGGTCCTTGCAACATCCTTCCTCTCGCCTCTGTCGTGCTTTAACTTTTACCCCTCCTGTGGTTCCTGTTCCTCTTCACCACCTCCCTTTTTCTGTCCGGTTAGCTCGCTTACAGGATTCTCTTTCCGTTCGAGTTTCTAATGTTTCTCCTCGTGTTGTTCCTTCTTTGCCCCCGTGGAGAGTCCCCCTTCCGCAGTTCTGTACGTCCTTGACCCGCGTCACTAAAGCTTTTACCCCTCCTACAGTTCTAAAACGCCTTTTCCTTGAGCACTTTTCTTCTCACTCCCGCTCCGTTTCTGTCTTCACCGATGGGTCTAAGTTTTTCGGACGGTGTTGGCCACTCTGTTTTTTTCCTGATCGCACTTATATGTGTCGCTTACCTCCAGAGACTAGCATCTTTACAGCGGAGCTATATGCTATTCTCTATGCTCTTCGTCTCCTGCTTTCTCGTTGTCAGTCTTCTTTTGTGGTTGTTGTTGACTCTCGTAGTGCCCTCATGGCTCTCGGGTCCTTTAATTCAGTTCATCCAGTAGTTGTCAAGATCCAGCATTGGCTGTTTCTTGTTCACAGTAAATTTAAGTCTGTTGAGTTTTGTTGGGTTCCCAACCATATTGGTGTGTCTTTAAATGAGCGTGCGGATGCTGCCGCCAAGGAAGCTATCCGCTCGTGTCCCATCTCTCGTAAAGGTATTCCTTATTCCAACTTTTACCCGGTTATCCATTCCTCCATCCTTACCCGTTGGCATGCTTCTTGGTCGTCTGTTACTGGTAACAGACTCCGTACTCTGAAATGTTGTGTTTCCTCGTGGCCATCCTCCTATCACCATAACCGGCAATGGGAAACTGCTCTGGCAAGGTTGCGTATTGGCCATACTCCTTAACCCATGGTCACTTGATGGAGCGCCGCCCTGCTCCTTATTGTCCTAATTGCATTGTCCCTCTTACGGTCGTGCATGTCCCTCTTGAATATCCTGACTTCCAGGACGAGCGTGTGTCTTGCTTTCCGACCGCCCCTCGCGGTCACCTGTCCCTCGATAGAATTCCTGGTGACTCGAAAACTTTTGATATCATTCGCCTTATGCGTTTTTGTTCTTGTATTGGCATCCTTGGTGATATTTAGCGCCCTCTGATTATTCCGCACATTTGATGGTGCTACATAGCCTTCCCGGTTTGGTGCCTTCTTTTGATAATTACTTACTTACTTACTTGCTTTCTCCAATAGCAAAATTATGTTTTGCTCCAATAATGGGTGATTATGTGTTTGATACAATGTTTCATTAATTTACAGTGCCAAAACCACATTCATTTCATCTACAGTAGTATCTTTCCAATGCTGTCCCCCTCCCTGTCCAGCTCGTTGCTGCCGTGAGGGGGCTTGGTGGGCGGCTGCCAGAGTGTGATGCTCCTTGGGGCAGTCCCCCTGTCCTTTTGTAGCCTTGTGCTCCTGTTGCTGTCCTCACGAATTTTGCTGGACGCCTTTTCCTTTTCCTTTTGTTTCGTTCCCCCCCCCTCTTCTCCGTTTTCGTTGTCATTTCCTGCTGACCTTGTGCCTGTTTTGATCATTCTTTTGGCCTTCTTTTGTTTTGATGCCCGGGTGTTTGAGGAGGCATACTCTTGCACCCGTAGAACTGTAGTTCCCAACGTCTCGAGCGAGGGGAACCTTTTATTGTCAATCCCCCTTTCGTCACTGAACCTGATCTCGACGGACTGATGGTTCTTAAGGTGGCGTTTGCGGGGTGTATACTCACGACGCACCCCTAGGGGGCCCCGGCTTGATCGGCGATAGCTTCTTGTTTGGTGTCCTACCTCTAACTGTGGCTCCATGGTGGGTGTGGGGGCACATTTGTGGATGAAAGTGTTTTTTCGTATCTGTGTTGATGAATGTTTCTCTTGTACCCTTTCAGGTTCGTGGGGTGGGCGACCAAGTCCCAGAGTCGGACTGTATTGGAAGACTGGGCTCTGTAGCCCCCGCTGTGTTGGGCCCCGACCCTGTTCCTCCTTTGACCCTCCTGACTACTCCCCTCCTTCCTGTGTGGTTGGGTCGAGTCCCAAGCCCCCAGTGATGACTACCTCGTCCCCTGGCACGGCTCAGTCTCTTGTTGTGACTACTGCGCCTTTTAACCCCTCTCTCTCTCTCTGGGGGCTCTCAACACCGTCCTCGACACGGCCGCACTCGCTCGATTCCTTCCCGTTCTGATGCTTATCAAGCTTTGTTTGGTCCTGCTTCGTGGGCCAAATACTTTGATCTCCTCCCTCTTGATTCTGTGCCTCCAGACGATTTTTCCCATCATAGGCACCTAGTTGATTCCGTGGATGCCTCTGTCACCTTCAACCCCACCCATCTAGGTACATGTGTCGTTGCTGCTCCTTCTCAGGATGCGGCCTCCCGCTTGGCTGCTTTATCCTGCCTTGGCGAGACCCCTTTTCGGGTCTCTAAGAACGCTTGGTTGAATGCCAGTGTTGGCACTATTCACCTCCCGCCCCATGTTGCAACCGGTGTTCGGAATCTACAGGACTGCCACGGTGATATTCAGCATATCCTTGAGGCCCAGGGCCATTCTGTCCTCCAGGTCGACACGTTTACTCGTCCCCCTCTTGGTTGTCGCCGTCAGACCCTTTGGGTTGTGAAGATTACTTTTGATGGTAGGACCCTTTCGCCCTCTGTTATTTTTGCTGGTGCCAGGTGCTCCGTCCAGGAGTACATTCCCTCTCCTAGGCTCTGTAATAAGTGCTGGGGGTTTGGGCATGGTGCTCCCTGCTGCTCTGGAACTGTCTCTCTCTGTCCTTTGTGTGGGAGCGAAGGTCACACTCTAAGTCGGAGTGCACTTCTTCCCAGGCTCGCTGCCTCAATTACGGTGAGGCCCAACCTATCTTCTCCCATGCGTGTATTCATTACAAGCTTGAGGCAGCCATTTTCAACTTTAAGCACCAGGAGCGTTTATCTTTTCCTGCGGCGACTCGCCAGGTTTGCCGGCTCCCGCCTTATGCTAACGTCTCTTATGCTCACTTGTTGCGCTCTTCCTCTCCTCGTCCTTCCTACCTTCCTCAGACTCACAACCGTTTCTGGGCCTTGGGCCCTGATCCGCCCACTGCCCCCTCCTCTGTTCCTTTGATTTCTGTCCTGAAGGATCCTGCTCCTAGTCCTCTGTCTTGTGTTCTCCTTCTTTCTGCCCGGTTTGTCATGTCTCCAGTGTCTTCTTTCTCGTCTCCCTCCGGCCCTCCTTCCCATCCTTCTCCTCCGTCTCTTGGCTCTCCCCGCCACCTGTCAGTGCGGGCTGATGTCCATTGCTCTCCCAACGGCCGTCGTGTGTGCTCTCGTTCAGCTTCTGTTGTGATGCTGGAATCCGTTGCCCAGTACGTAGTTGCTGGGACACCTGTCTCTTTAAGTCAGAAACGTAAGCCTGGCTCCTCTCCTTCCTCCTCCTTCTCGGCGAGTAATAAGGCTTCGGTTTCTTCCTCGGCCCCTGCTTCTGACTCTCTCGCTTCTTCCCCTCCCATTTCGGTGGCTGCGCCCCCCGTTCCTGCTATGGAGATTTCTTTGGCCCCCGCTTCCCCTCTCGGTTGTTGCCCATGCTAAGGTGCGCTCCCCTCTTTCTATTCCTCTTCTTCCTGCTGCTGTCCTTGATTGCTCCTTTCGGTTGTCTTCTCCCCTTCCTCCTCCTCCGGACCCTGCCTGTCCGCCTCTGGTCTGTTCTCCCGCTTCCTTCCCTCCGTCTTTGCTCAGTTTACCCATGCCCCCTAAGCCTGACTTTGCTGACCCTGATCTTCTTTAACATGCTATGTTCCTCTTTCGCCTTTGTTTCTTCCTTATTTTCTGTTGTTGTCCTATCACTTCTCATCGATGTCTATTCTTCAATGGAACCTTCGGGGTTATTATATCAATTTCCTTGAACTCCAACTTCTGATTTTGCGGTTTTCGCCCCTTTATGTCTGTCTCCAGGAGCCGATGCTCGTCCTGGTCGTTTTCGTGGCTATTCCTTTCCCCCCCCCCTCTTGCTGGGGGCTCCTAACTCTTCTGCTCTCTTGATTCGTTCTGATCTTCCCTTTGTCCCCTTGCTTTTCCTTTGCCTCTCAATTGTTCTGCTGCTCATATCTTTGTGGGGAAATGGTACACCGTTTGTTCCATTTATCTCCCCCCGAGTGTCCCGCTTTCTCTTCCTGATCTGAAACACCTACTGGACTCCTTGCCAGAGTCTGTGCTCCTGCTGGGTGATTTCAATTATCGTCATTCCCTTTGGGGTGATGTTCTGACGAACACCCGGGGTCGCCTTCTTGAGCCGTTTATCATCTCTTCTTCCCTCTCTCTTCTGAATTCTTTTGAGCCCACGCATTTGGACTCGCGGACTCGCACCCTTTCCTGTCTTGATCTTTCTCTTTGCTCGTCTTCTCTTTACTTAGATTTCACGTAGCAGGTTTTTGATGACCTCCATGGCAGTGACCATTTCCCCATCCTTGTTAACTTTTTTTTTTCACCCTCACCGCTCCTTCCTTAGGTGGCAGCTTGCTAAGGCAGACTGGAACCTATTTACCCTCAGTGCTGCTCTCTCTGACCTCTCCCTTCTGCCTCTCCCTCGCTCTCTCCTCCTTTTTCATGACACTGTCTACGACTATGCCCTCTGCTCAATTCTTCGCTCTTCTTCTCGGGGTCCGCGGAAGTGCGTTCCCTGGAAGAATGCAGACTGTACTCGAGCTGTCCGCTGTAAGCGTGCAGCCTGGAAGAGACACAGCCGTCGGCAGACGACCGATTCTTTTCTTTCGGAAGGCGAGGGCGGTGGCCCATAGGACCATCCATATGGCTAAACGTGAATGTTGGGCATCTTATGTCTCCACCATTACGTCCGAAACTCCTCTGCCACAGACCTGGAAGTGTATCCGCAAAATAGCGGGTAAGTACGTTCCCGATGTTTCGCCGGTCCTTCACCTCCATGGTACTCTTGTGGTAGACACGTTGCAAGTCGCTACTGAACTGGGTTCCCACTTTTCTTCCGTTAGCTCTGGTCTTCATCTTCCCCAATCTTTCCTTCTTTGTAAACCTGTCCTTGAATCTAGTCCTTTAGATTTCTGCACTCATCTTCGACTTCCCTATAACGATCCCTTCTCTCTCTCTGAACTTCGTTCTGCCCTGGCCCCCTGCGGTTCTACGGCGGCGGGCTCCGATGGTATGAGCTTATGAGATGCTTCGCCATCTACCTTCGTGCATGTCTCAGTATTTACCGAGTCTGTATAATCGGATCTGGGAGTTGTCGTCAGTCCCTGAGGACTGGCTCGATGCCGTTGTCCTCCCTGTTCGCAAACCAGGGTCTCTGGGAACATCCCCTAAGGACTTTCGCCCTATTGCTCTCACAAGTTGTGTCTGCAAACTCTTTGAACATAACGTTCGTCTGATGTGGTTCCTGGAACACCATCACCACCTCTCCCCCTTCTCAATTTGGTTTCCGCAAGTGCTGCAGCACAACAGATGTCCTGGTGAACTTGGAGGTCTATATTCATACTGCTTTTGCTGCGAAGACCTCCGTTGTTGCCGTCCTTTTTGACCTGGAAAAGGCTTACGATACCACTTGGCGATATCATATTCTATCCCATCTTCATTCTTTTGGCCTTCGTGGTTGTCTCCTTCTCTTTCTCCGCAGCTTCCTCTCTTCCTTTCTCTCGTTCCTCTCGGGTGAGGCTTGGTACCACTCTCTCTGCCTCTTTTCAGCAATACGAAGGTGTGCCCCAGGGTAGTGTTCTGAGCACTACTCTTTTTCTGGTCGCCCTCAATGGTCTTCTTTCCTCTCTTCCTTTAGGCGTCCGCTCTCTATGTTGATGATCTTACCCATTGCTGTCAGGGTGATGATTCGCCTCTCCTTCAATGCCAGCTTCAACTTGCGATTGATGCCGTGTCGTCTTGGGTCACCGATCATGGCTTCAAGCTCTCTACTACTAAGACTTGTGCCATGACTTTTACTCGGATACAGGTCGTTCTTCGTCCCTCTGTCACTTTATGGTCGTCCCCTTGAGTTCAAAGATTCTGTGAGGCATTTGGGGTTATTCTTTGACACTCGTTTGTCTTGGTCTCCCCATATCTCTTACCTCCGTGTTCCGTGTTAAGTGCTCTAAGGCCCCTTCGGGTATTGTCCCATACTTCTTGGGGAGTGGATAGGAGCTTTTTCCTCGCTTTACATTCCTTTCACGTCCTGTCTAAGCACGATTATGGTTGCCTTGCTTACTCGTCTGCTTCTCCTTCTACTCTTCGCCGCCTTGATGCTTTGCACCATACTGGGTTGTGCCTTAGTTCTGGTGCCTTTCGTTCGACTCCCGTCCTCAGCTAGTATGTTGATATTGGCTTCTTATCTCTCCAGGACCGCCGTGATCGCTACTGTCTTCACTATCTTGCACGGTCCTTGCAAAATCCTTCCTCTCGCCTCTGTCGTGGTTTAACTTTTACCCCTCCTGCGGTTCCTGTTCTTCTTCACCACCTCCCTCTTTCTGTCCGGTTATCTCGCTTACAGGATTCTATTTCCGTTCGTATTTCTAATATTTCTCCTTGTGTTGTTCCCTCTTTGCCCCCATAGAGAGTCCCCTTTCTGCAGTTTTGTTCATCCGTGACCCGCATCACTAAAGCTTTTACCCATCCTACGGTTCTAAAACACCTTTTCCTTGATCACTTTTCTTCTCACTCCCGCTCCGTTTCCGTCTTCACCGATGGGTCTAAGTCTGCGAACGGTGTTGGCTACTCTGTTGTTTTTCCTGATCGCACTTACATGTGTCGCTTACCTCCGGAGACTAGCATCTGTCACGGCGGAGCTTTATGCTATTCTCTATGCTCTTCGTCTCCTGCTTTCTCGTTGTCAGTCTTCCTTTGTAGTTGTTGTTGACTCTCGTAGTGCCCTCATTGCTCTCGGGTCCTTTAATCCGGTTCATCCAGTAGTTGTCGAGATCCAGAATTGGCTGTTTCTTGTTCACAGTAAATTTTAAGTCGGTTGAGTTTTGTTGGGTTCCCAGCCATATTGGTGTCTCTTTAAATGAGCGTGCAGATGCTGCCGCCAAGGAAGCTATCCGCTCTTGTCCCATCTCTCGTAAAGGTATTCCTTATTCTGACTTTTACCCGGTTATCCATTCCTCCATCCTTACTCATTGGCAGGCTTGTTGGTCGTCTGTTACTGGTAACAAACTACGTACTCTTAAATGTTGTGTTTCCTCGTGGCCGTCCTCTTACCACTGTAACCGATGATGGGAAACGGCTCTGGCGAGGTTGCGTATTGGCCATACTCGCTTAACTCATGGTCACTTGATGGAGTGCCGCCCTGCTTCTTATTGTCCTAATTGCATTGTCCCTTTTACGGTCGGGCATATCCTTCTTGAATGTCCTGACTTCCAGGATGAGCGTGTGTCTTGCTTTCCGACCGCCCTTCACGGTCACCTGTCCCTCGATAGAATTCTTGGTGACTCGGATACTTTTGATATCGTTCGCCTTATGCGTTTTTGTTCTTGTATTAGCATCCTTGGTGATATTTAACGCCCTCTAATTATTTCGCACATTTGATGGTGCTACATAGCCTTCCCGGTTTGGTGCCTTCTTTTGATAATTACTTACTTACTTTCCAATGCTGTAATCGTGAAAAATGTGATAACTTCTCACCTGTAATGAGATCAGCCGTGTATTTGTTCATTTCCTGAACAATATGTTCCATGAGCGGCTCATCAAAATATGCTGTAAAGAAGTCCATTTCACACATTTCGTCAACATTATCAGGGAAAAGGCCTGTAATCCCAACATCTGTATCGTCAAAGGTGGCAATCTCTGGAACAGAATCTGCACCATCACTCCACACAAACACACCTAGTGTCTTGTAAGATGCAACAGTGGCACCATGGCGAGGAATCCGTGGACCAGGAGCTGAAGCCCATCTATGCACAGTAGAAATTTAAATATAAATGCTGTAGTATTTATTACTTCAGTATTGGAAAGATACTACTGTAGGTGAAATGTATATGTTTTTGGCACTGTGTATGTTGTTGGGAACAGACGATGAGGGAAAATTACTTGAAGATGAGGGGCTTTCTTCCTCATTGTCTCCATGTGGCATCATGCGGAGTAGCTTGGCTGGGCGAGATGTTGACATGACAAAACATTGCTTTGTAACACCTCGCACCCCACTGGCACTAGCGACAGGCATGGTAAAACTATTCTCTGATTCTAAATCTCTAACACCAGAAAATGAGTCACCTTACCTTACACTCCAGACCAGGCCGACACCGGTGCGCAACTCCATAGTCTACTGAGACTGATGGATGCCTACTACTACTACTACCTTGGAGTTGTTCCGAGGCTTAGCGTCCCCGCGGCCCAGTCATCGACGAGGCCTCGGTCACCTTACTCAGACTCGTCGCCCAAATCATGATGTTGCACAGTAACACATGATCTGTGTGGTGGAGCACAAAGTGGTGTGGAGTGTGAGCGAGAAGGCATGGGTGAGTGGACAGGCCTGACCCTTGTGGCACCAACATGTTCACTCTCACTGTCAGTCATATCCACATCTGGAGGCTGTGTAGTCTTCATCTATGTCGGAGTCATCAACATCAGGTTTTCCTCCCCCTCCTTGAACAATTCAATATGAATTTCTTGCTTGGTCAATGATTGGGAGGTGCACTGCGCTGAGCTTGGTCAGACATTGGGACGTGATGCACTCGCCATGGTGTCTCCCAGGTAACTGAGAACCTCTCAGAATGGCAGCCAACGCTAGATTTTTTACAAGATGGCGTCTGATACAAGATTACAACCCAAAACATGACCAACACTGACCCTTACAGCACTCCAAAACCGAGGGAAACCAACCTTTCGGAGCAACCAACACAACCCACTGGGCCCGAAACTGGGCACAAACATCCGGGCACTGCAGTAACTCACAGTTAAGTTTCTGCCAGCCCTGACCAACCCGCAACTGGCTCCGAACTCCCCCCCCCCCACCTGCAACACCACCATGCAATGGTCTGAGAACGCCACCAGAACCGTCTGATGGAAAAAACCGACCCCCTGCACCTTCTGTACGTAAAATCGATCAAGACGAGAGCAACACCCACTTAACACAAAGGTGTACTCCAAGGGGACCCTCCTTCATCACAGCCGCATCCCGAAACCCACAACACTGCAGAGTCGCAGACAAAGCAGGCGAGATATTGGCAGGAGGAATACTATTACTATCTCGCCCTGATGTAATACAATTAAAATTCCACCCAAGAACCATCCCCCACATATCGTGCTGCAAATAATGCAAAATCGCACTAAAAAAAAAACTCACGTTTCCGCCTCCATGCCACCCCAGACGGCGTATAAATGTTCAAGAAGGAAATGTCAACCCCCAAAAAGTAACCTGAACCAAAAACACTTGACCATCCTGTTCACATGGAAATGGGCAACCACTTAGAAATAAAGACCAGCATACCCCCCCCCCCCCATTCAACAAATGCGAGGGGTTTAGTACCACCGTAAAGCCCTCACCTAACACTAAAACAGGTTACGATCACCACGGGCACGGTCCCCCGGCTCAAACACCCCACTCCCACACCCTGGACCCCCCACCACTGGAGGGCCACCGGGGAGAGCCTCAGAGGGGGCCTCAGCACACCCACCACTCCCTGGTACCAACGAATCCAAGGCAGACTCTGCTACAACTCCGTCATCACACTCACACTCAGCAAACTCCAGCCTCTGGACGGAAGGGCCTCATTTCCTAGATTGAGCACTCCCATCTCTCCTCCGGCATTTCTGCAGAGGCATGAGGACCCTGAATCGAAGAATCTTTATGTTGACGAGAGGGGCGGGCCTATTCCGATGACAGGGGCTCGCACAGACCTCATGACAGAGGCGCACACAGGCAACGGCACAGGTTCCGCCCCACCGAAGAGTCGACTGCCATGCCCACGGCAACCAGAGCAGGATGCACTTCTACACACATAACCATGGCGCACCAGGCCCCACCAAGGGGACCAGCAGACACCAGAGACAGGACCGGCACGGCACCAGCAGCAGGGTCCACTACACTCAAAAGGCCCCCATCCACATTGCGTGCAGGGGGAGGGGAGAGCACTTAAATTTTCTGCTGCACCATCCTCTGAAGCTTCAGGGACACTCAAAGGTGGGGAATTCTCCCCCTGGAAGATATTCACATCTCGCACTGTACCCATTCGGCTAGCTGCAGCCTGATGGCCAGGCAAAACAAGTACATGGCTGACCAGTATAAAAACACTAGAATCGGAAACCCAGCAACCACATCGACGACGAGACATCTGTCAGGAGTTTCATGGTAATCGTATGCATCCCACTTAGGACGCCCTTGAGAAGGCCAGCATTGATCCCAATCGCCCAACAGTGCAGTATATGCCCATACCTCCCAAAGAACCTGCGCAGCAGGTCCTCCGGAAATTCAAATGGTAGCCCCCTCACAACCACGTACTTCGCCGGAACGCTCAGGTCCGATACACATACAGTCCCTGCATCACCAGGCTTCTGTAGGGTTATGCCTGTCGTACCTGCGAACAAAAGCCTGGAACACAGCAGCGGTACGTAGCTTCACCAGTGCCCTATGGTCGCCGGCAAATTGGACTCCACCTACGTCAGCAATATCCTCATGCATCACATCCACTAATGCCACATCAAGCACAGGATAATCTACGAAGCTGGAGAAAGTCAGCTTAACAGTGATCTCACGCTTCACAAGCGGCATGGGCAATGCCATCCTGCCGGCCTGCACGGCCACAGGCCCTCACAACAGTACCACCAGCAACCGTCCACACTAAGGGCCGGGTTGAAACTGAGGAGCCAGGCAACACAATCACCTCCGACACGGCCGAGCAGCGAATCTCCAAGAATAATTTCGTGTAATTTGTGAGGGAATTCTGAAATTGATATTCTTCATCAGCTGTGGTGTTGACTCAACTAGTTGCTGCAAAGGTCTTACCACACAACATGGTGGGAGACGGTGTACTCTAGGACACTCTGGAGTGTACAGGGAACTCTAGGACACTCTGGAGTGTACATGCAGGGACCACATTCTTTACTAGCTTTTGTAAGTTTGGCGACCTGTGGTGTAGGCCACAGAACAACGCCAATTTAGAAAACAGAAATGTCTCATATTATTGGTAGTGATATTCTCGTGAATCGTGGGCAAAGAGAGTCGAACTGAGAGGAGTGTGAATGGCCATCACCGCGTCAAGGGTCAACATCTCTGAGGTCAACTGCTGAGTACACAAGAAGTGATACTAGAAATGTCTTGAAGCAGAAGGTATGTTCAAACATTCTATTGTGGGAAAATACAACAATCTTGCAACTCGTAGACAAATTACTTTTGCACTTGATGGCCTGGGCAGGTTTTATTGAGCAAACTATGCAGTCACGAATTAGCAGGAATTAGAGCACATAGCAATACAATGCTATGCCCCTAAAGGAACTTTAACCCAATTAGAGGAGGCGAACTTTAGACAACTATAATCTTGCAAGTAATCACCGCAAAGGGATAACACAGGCAGTGAAGTGTCAGTCTTCGCAAGAATAAATTACAAATTAGAGAAAAAGCAATTGTAGAGTCAAGCCCTCTGCTGAGTTATCATGTACGTTCACAGAGCTCACCGCTCACAAGACAAGGAGGCATTCATCCACAAGCTGCTACTCCCTCCACACATTGAGGCATAACAGTCTCCATCACAATATCTCGGCTTTCAATGGCTGTATGCAGACGAATCATGGGATAAGAGATTGTTGGAATAAACACCAGTATTATTTAAATCTGCTGCCCCATCACTCACCAGCGGCACTGACCACAGACAGTAACCCTGGTGAGTGTTGCTCCGTGCTGTTGTCAACACCAGCGGCACTGACCACACATAGTAACCCTGGTTGATACCTGGTTGATGGGGTTCTGGGGGTTCTGGGAGTTCTTCTACTCCCCAAGCACGGCCCGAGGCCAGGCTTGACTTATGAGAGTTTGGTCCACTAAGCTGTTGCTTGGAGCGGCCAGCAGGCCCACATACCCACCACAGCCCGGTTGGTCCGGCACTCCTTGAAGGAATAAATCTAGTTTTGTCTTGTAGATGTCTACGGTTGTTCCAGCAATATTTCTTATGCTCGCTGGGAGGGTGTTAAACAGCCGTGGACCTCTGATGTTTATAAAGTGTTCTCTGATTGTGCCTATGGCACCCCTGCTGTTGGGATTGAGTATACAGATGTTGGAGGTAGCATGTTTGGAGCAGATGCTCTTTTGTTTATGATCTTGTTAACGATACTTCATGTACCTGATATTTGTTTTGTTGTTGTTACTGGCGGAGAATAAAACCATGAGGACGAAGATTGTTTCTCTGACTACAACCATTACAGTGGCGACGAGGATTAAACATCTCAGGCAGAGAGCCTGGGTACGAGACGTGGTGTGAGGATCAAGAGAGAGCAGGGTACGTCGTGTGGACGAGTGGACGCTTCGCATACGAGTACAGTGTGCTACCACCGTGACAATGACTACGCCGCTCATGTCAATGGAGCCGTTAAACACTGCCAAGATCTCGTTGGACCTGTGGCTCAGCCTGCTGGAAGCACACTTTCAGTGCCGGGAGATTAAGGAGACGCCAACAAGAAAGCGGTACTCTTAGTTTCACTGGGCTCGGAAGCTTATAGTGTTCTCGGGAATTTGTGTGCACCGGAGCTACCTCACACGAAGACCTATGTAGACCTGATTGCTCTGCTTAAACGTCAGTATGTGGTGAAACCATCATATCACAGGAGTTTGATGGATTTCCAGAAGAGGACGAAAAAGCAGCACGAATCAGTACAGGATTTATTTGCGGATTTGAAGGCTTTGGCTAACCTCTGCAACTTCGGAGCACAGTTGGACGGTAGGGTTAGGGACCAGTTGTTCATGGCAGTGGAAAAGGAGGATTATTTCCCTAACCTGGTGGCAGAAAATTTGGATCTACAGTCGATGACTTCATGGACAGTGCTCGAGAAGATATTGAACCTGGAAAGGGCTTTTGGAAGTAAGACTACTCAGAAATTATGGTCGTACAGGGCCAGACCAGATGCAAACACTGTGGATACAGGCACATAAGTAGCAAGTGCAAGTTTCGTGCATATATATGCAACTTTTGTAACAAGGAGGGACACTTGCAGAGAGTGTGTAGGGAATTCTGAACAGGAACGACAAGGCCTGGGAGAGGAGACGACCAGGTAATGCAGGAAGAAGAGGTAGGGGTACTGTAGTCAAGGCGGTAGAGGAAGGTAAACCGTCTGAAGAAGTGCAGGTGAGGAAAACCGACTATATTCGGTGAAAGAAAAGGTATGTTCAGTGAAGTCACAAGTGGTGAATTTTGTAATTAATGGGAAGTTAGTTCCTTGGAACTGGACACTGGTGCGGCAGTGTCAACATTGTCTAGAGATTGGGCAGATACCTTGCAATTGAATGTAAAACAAGGTAAAAATCTTTAAGTGCTTATGATAATGTACCGATTAAGGTCTATGGCAAGGTGTCGGCAAAAGTAGGTTATAATGGAAAAGAAATTGTCCAGGATTTTTATGTAGTGGATTCACATAATCCTAGCCTATGTGGTAAGGATCTCATGGAAAAAGTGGGAATTTTCTTGGCGGGCCTAGATGAATTGTCGATAGTTAAAACAATTAAAAGTGCCGAACAAATGTTAGATAAATATTCAGTGGAGGCAGATAAGCCAATTAATAGCATGGTTGCAAAAATTCACCTGAAAAGTGGGGCTTCACCTAAATTTTTCAAGGCAAGAACAGTGCCGTTTCATTATAAGCAATTGGTAGAATCAGCCCTGGAAAAGCATGTGGCAGAAGGCATCTTAGAGCCAATTACACATAGTGAGTGGGCAGCCCCAATTGTACCAGTGTTGAAGGCAGATAGGAAATCTTTGAGAATCTGTGCAGACTTCAAGGAACTGAACAACCGCATACACTGTGAGAAGTATCCTTTACCTAAGATAGATGAGTTATTGTCAGTGGTCTGCAAAGGAGCAATTTTTTCTAAGATTGACCTGAAGGATGCTTACTTGCAAATTCCTGTAGAGGAGGAGAGCCAGAAATTGTTAGTGATTAATACCACAAGGGGTTATTTAAGTATAAAAGACTTCCTTTTGGACTCTCCTCGTCTCCAGCAATTTTTCAGAGATTCATGTCCCAGTTGTTAGTTAACATTGAAGGTGTGGCTATTTTTTTAGATGACATTATTGTATGTGGAGAGAATGAGGAAGTGCATGATGCTAGATTAGAACAAGTTTTGAATCTTTTGCAAAAGCACAATGTGAAGATTAATAAGGGAAAAACAACGTTGAAGACCAAGGCCATTGAATACCTGGGGTACCATATTTCAGGTAAGGGCTTTACTCCTTCTCACAAAAATGTAGCTGCTATATAGATGCCCCAGCCCCAACATCAGTTGGGAAGAAGTACAGTCTTTTGTTGGGATGGTTACATATTTTTGTAAGTTTGTGAAGAACTTTTCAACAAAATTAGCACCCTTGTATGAATTGTTGAAAAAAGGAGCTAGATTTAAGTGGGCAGCAAGAGAGGAAAATGCATTCAGGAATATTAGCAGGAATTGATCAATTCTCCAGTGCTCACTAATTTTACAGGTAGACTCCCATTAAAACTGGAGTGTGGGAAATTTTTACCCACCATATCTAATATCATCTAAGAAATGTATTATTTCTATATCATATCTATCATATCTATATCAAATCTATATCATATCAGAATCATATCAGAATCACAATAGATTCACAACATAGCTTGATCTAGATGACAATGCCACTATGATCACGTACGCCATAGGGCCCTATAGATGCCTAAGTGACTTTGTGCATGACCTCTCTCAGGATCCAGAAGCTTCTAGAAGGATTTGTTAATTAAAATTTATTGGAACATGACATAGTATCGGTAGAGATAAAATCGAATCCTATTAAGAGTCAGTGGTATTATCAAGTACTACTTATAATCTTTAAATCCTATATCTAATTTTATATAATCACATCTTATCTCAATCATAAGTCTAGACTGTAAAATAATCAATCAATATTCATTGTAAGCTACCCCCTTTTCAAGGGGGATGGGGGAGGGCATCTCGGGAGAGAAGCGCCCACCACAGCCCCCCGGAGAACGCGTATGTTTAGTTACACAACAGTGTTACACGTGACGGTCCCTTACGAACATTTTCAGCTCAGGACACCTTATCTAATATCATTATCACCAGTGAACACTCTCTAGAACTGGGGAGTACCTGGACAATATATCAACAAGGAAAATCCTAGAACATTTATGTAAAATAAGAGTGAAGGGAGCATTTAGTGACGCGGTCTCCACTTCATCCCTAATCTCATCCCTAATCTTCAT